>DWDT01005446.1:0-10412 GCA_018245595.1 Microceris scylla
ATTCATCATATCTATACATTAGCCATACAGGTACATTATATAGGTATGCCTACAGGTACATTCTAAAAATTTAAAGACATTTTTGTAATTATTACTGAAAAACGATACTATATAGTAAATTACGTAAAGTTACGGTAGTGGCACATCTCTATTAATGATTTGCAAAAACCTAGCAACACAGCATATGTCAATTTAGTCCGCAGCGAAAAAAAAACAGACCTTAGATACATCATATAGATCTATACCTATAAGGATTGTTTGTGATCAAAATTTTTAAAGTTATAAAATCTATGGTGTGTGAGCTTAGACTATTCATCGGGGCTGCTGCTTTCCTTTAGCAAAGGATATGGTAATTAGGCAGGCAACCAACCCGTCCGTAATTGCTCACCGTAACCTACAGACACCTAAAATATCAAAAAAGTTGCCGGTGAATTGCCTGCAAGCGCTCTATATATTATTAATAATATTTTGCGCAGATATTTGCTATAGATCAAAAAAGCTCGAAATTATAAGCCGTCATCTAGTTGTCGAGTCGTCGTCGAAGCGACAGTTTATCTTTCCTATTCGTAAATGCAAATTTTCCATATTCAGATATTACACAAAAAAATTCTACTTGTTACCCGCGACTTCATTCTTTAGCCTGAGCAATTACTACACAATCTATATTACTTTGCTTCATTCATTATATAAAAACTAGCCGGTATAATCTTATAAATTTCAAACTACGTCAAACTAAGCCGTATCACAATTAACTCAACAATTTACCCTCGAAAACTTTACAAACAAAAGTGGTTTCAGGGTTAAACGTTTAAATAGTTTCAGATAAGAACCTTAAAAAAGACAGAATCACCAACGTATTTGTGAAGAATCATTAAATTGAACTACTCTTACGCCTACCATGTCCTAAATGTTTCTGGATTGTTACTTTCTTTGTGTTTGTAAGCCCTCTTACGTGCCTAAGTGGGCACGGGTTTCTACCACAAGTGCATTCCGGGACCTGCAACATTTTCCAACAATTCCAACATATTCCAACTCTCGCGCTCGTGTTGGGCTTAATTCGCCATATATAATTAATTACTAACTATTATAATATTAGCAACCAAACAGTCCGTCGAATATTTTTCAACCGCCTTTAAAGCCTCCGACGACATTTGCTTACTAATCACGGATTGCTTAACATTCTCTTCGAAATATGGAAAAGCTCGTAGAAATTTGTAAGTACTAACCTAAACTTGTTCTGATCGCATCCAGCGTTACTTAACTTTGCAGATCGATTGTAATGTGCAATTGCCTCCAGGATACGAAGGCTTCCGATTTTAATTTTTATATTCATTTATATGCAGCTGGTGTATAATTCAATTGTCTTTAATATCTGAATTTTTAATCGTTGAAAACACTTCTGTTTTGTAAATACGTATCGGCTCATTTGATTGACTTGGGCGGGAACTCGAGAACTGGTTCATAATTTTCTCAAAGGATTAATTTAGCAGACCAAAGAGGAATTATACTTAAATTCTTATTTACTTCCTGTAATGTTACCAATTTTGTCCCTTTGTTTCATTGTTAATTAAGTTTTAACTGTTTTAATGAAATAGCTTTAAACTTGAAATAAAAAATATAGCATAGTTAAATATTAAAACGTTATAATGTCATGGACAATATACCTACTACTTGAATCTCATTAGTATTATTATTATTATTATTATTATGTCATCACGCTAGGTTCCTCGCGTGGTTCTTAGACACCTGGCGCGCTTCTTCTTTTTCTTTTTAATTTAAAATATTTGCACTATATTATTATAAAAATTCTTACAGCGTGGTAGAGAATTGTATTCGTCTAGCATTAATTGATGCTTGTCCTGCGACGCTATCGCTATACGGATACGCAAAACTCTCGGAATTTTTCAATGGACAAGTGCCAAAGCTTTTCTTTTTAAATTAATTATTGTTGTACGCGCTTCTAAAGCTTTATATTATAACAACACTCATATACAGTGGCCGCTACTAGGATCTATTTTGAGCACGCCAAAATTTACGAGCGTTTGATTTGCCCTCTTAATCTTAGGCAAGGCGAAACAAAACTCTGTGTCAATCTCGTTTACGTGTTCCTGATCGGCTGTGTTGTTGGATGCACTAATAATAGCGTGTTCACACCAACATTTATCTGCACCAAATTAGAATTGGTTACCGTTCCTGTGTGCGCGCTTCGGTAGTTATTATTTTTAAGTCCCTAGTTACTCCTATAAAAAAGCTTATAGCTATTTTTTCTTTAAATACCTAACTGAACGCATGTTTTGTATACACGATTCGTAAAAGAATGTGCGTCATATATTAACTTGACTGACGTATTGGCCCAGTGTTTTGAGTCACTAAATGCTGAGCCTCAGCTAATGAATTCGATTCTCACCAAGAACAAATATAATATTATTAACGAACATGAGCTTTTGTTGAATTCCTGGGTGTAAGATAAAATATCTAATCTATTTAAATACGTACGTTTATCAGCTCTGTGTTCACTATTATAGCCCAGGTTGCCTCTGCCTGCTTGGTTTGAGATCAGAGACCGTATCTGCGTTGTCGTGTTAAGATATTATTATTCAATTATGAATTTATGTGTACATATAGAAATTATTTGTACAGTACAATACAATAAAGATATATTTATTGCCATCAATTAAAAGTACATGTACAAAATTACGTGTCTGTAAATAATATACCTACCTAAGTTACTTTATAGATACATAATTCAATTCAATTATAATTTCTTATATATGACTATGTTATGGACATTCATATCTTACAACTAGAACAAGTACTTACGTTAACTATATTTTTAATGTCTTCAATTACCAGATGTAATCTTTTTTATCTTCCACTGCTGGGTCTTACGAGTACTTTACATCTCGCGATGATCTGGAACATCAACACTCGAGCTCCGAGTAAGTACAACATTACGATTAGAGATTCAGTATTGTTATAATGGTAAATAAGAATCTATGGATTGAACCTGCAAACCTTTGAGCTTTCTCACAACGTTCTCTATCGTGCCAGCGTAGCAGTCTATAGTCTTAAACTATCTAATTAAGAAAGAAAACACGCATCCTATAGTGGAATGACAAAAGATCAATATAAAAGACAGATACCAATTACAAAAGCAAATTTTAAAAATTGCTTTTAAAACATCATTTGAACCGATCGAGTTAATTTAGTTATATTGATATAAAACATAATACAACTGTAACATCAAAGATCAACCAGTTTTGATAGTTTATGAAAACCCAAGCACATGATGCGCCAACTTTATAAACATAACTCAGATGTTCAAACTGCGTAAATCGAATTTACTCATGTTCTATAATCAATTTTAAAACACTGGTTCATGTGATGCACATTTGCTTCAGGTGTTTATGTACTTTTTCCTATTTACAGTTTCATTCACATCATAATTGTAACGTTTTGAAATCTGTTACAAATAGCTTATCTGATTTAAATCAGACTATTGCAACTGAATGATCATATCAATCGATGTTACAAATGACGTCAATAATACCTCCTACGATTGTTGCCGATGTAAACAAATGATATTTTAAAATACACACGTTTATATTACAATATCATCGATTTGTACAATTGTTTTTTTAACATGTCAATACAATAGTATTGTACCATAGTATGTCTCTGTTTTAGTGTTTTACATATATTAAGCATTTTACATTATTACCTTACTTAAAAGTAATACTTAATAAAAAAATTAGCCATTTATTGCTTCAAAATAAATTAAAAGTCCTTGATTGCTTTACGCTTAATTGAACGTAATTAAAAGATTAGCATTCAAAAGACGTTAATGGCTAAGTTGACTGAGAAACGAAAAAACGGAAACGGTTCATTTACTTATACGAGAAGGTACTTGAGAAAGGAAAGATTGATCTTGCCGCAAGTCATCTGGCACTATAAATAACGATTTTATATTGCATACCCTTGTCATTCGGAGATCTGTGCTTAACAGTGAGACGATTAAAGGATTTTAGACGATGATTGAGTAATAGTTACTCGGTCTCCGGCACGCAAATTTAGATTACTTCACACTGTGAAATAAAATGAAAAACATGTGAATGTTCTAGAAACTGAAGTTAAAGGTGACACCAAATTGGAAGTTTTTTATTTGAAGTGGGCGTTATATTTTATTTTGAAACTTAAAATTTAAGGACTTAACTCTTGTATTATGCCTTAAGCATCGTAAACCCTTGGAAAGTAATACGGAGTTTACATTTTTTTTTCCAATCCATACCACCTGTACTCATTGATGTTGTTCGGTTGGTCGGGCTTAAACCGTAACGATACCATTACTGGCACCATTAATGAACACAATAAAAATGTTCTGAAATAAAAATATACGGTTAAGATTTATGTTGCGTACACCAAGTATCTGCGGCCTTGCATTTTTGCATAGATACTAAAAATACACAGCTCAATCCAGATGGCATTGTAGGATTTGGGTATGAATTTTATTAATCGTTTTATGTTCGAATGAAAATAAATTCAATAAACAATATGATAGAATACACAATGGATTATGAGTTAGTCGAGCGCGCTATGTGCGTGGGCCCACTTGGCTCGCAGCCAGGATTTACCTGCCGACCCTTGTACAACGATAAAATCGAAATATTATTTACAACTGTATCCAACCTGTTCGTAGAGAAACACGCTATTATAATGTTGTTTTAATGTTTCAAAAGAACAATATACTGTAGGAAATTATTTCGAATGTTGAAGTTACTGTTGTTAGCGATAGATGAATAATAATTACTTAATTTATTTTAAAATTTTTCTAAGTACTACAAGATTGCCTTGCATTGTATTTACTGGATAACGTTAAATATAAATAAAATGTAATAATGCCATTAAACATAATATATAACTGTCTGTATAATTTAATTCAAGTCATTTTATTCATATTACTTTACAATGATTGTAAAAAATGTTAATTTTCAAATTTGTATAGAATATTCCACACAAATCTTAAATGAAAAACAGTTAAGGCAATACCTGAAAGATGTGACGTTATGTTAAATGTTAAACTTTATACGATTAGATTAATATAAGTAAAGTCAAGGGTAAACCCAGTATCTCAAAGCATGTTGATGGAGTTGGGGCTAGTTCGTAGAGTATCACCTTCCATCGTGAAGATTAATAGTGATCTTGACAGACATGTCGTGTGCAACAGTGGAACGCGAAGTCTACAGACGAACAATGGACGCGCTGCCAACGGCGGGCGGCCGTGCCAAGCACACTCATATTGTCTGGTAATGTTTCCAAATAGATACACTGTACGAATTGCGGCAGGCCTTGATACGATGCCACAAGGGAACAATCGACATAATTATATCTTGACGACGACGATTATCGACACAGTTATAAAATATGAAATGTTCGATTTAGTTTTTTTAACATAATACTACTAGTTGTACATAGATCGGAGTCTAGCTTTGTGTTCGGTGTATGACAATAGACTCGACCTCTATTCTATCACACGCATAACGTAACAGATGAATTGTGGAAGTAAGTACTATACTCCTTTGGCCATCTCTTAGGGAAAATGTAGGTGCGATTTTATGCCAAACATATTATGAAATATGCAAAGAACAATTTGATAAATACGTTTTTAAATTTATTAAAACATTTTTCTAATACCTAATGATATTAATAATTTATACATTACAAACTGTAAAATCACATTAAATTGTACAAATTTTAAACTGTATTAAATGAACCATTAAAAATTGTATAATTATCATTCTCTATAAGTATTAGTGACCCTATTCCTAAAGATAATTGCACGTTAGGTCATCAAATCCGATCAAATAGAAAATCAACTGCGACTTACAGTCATACATGATTGAATCCTTCCGAGGATCTGTTTTAACCTGAACGCAAAGTTCAAAAGTAGATAATTAAAACCAAGGAAAGTGCATATAATTTAAATAACTTCAGATGTTTATTATTATATGTGAAACACATATACAATACAAAGATTAAAAAAATATTTCGAGATAATAATGATTCACTTCTGAGAAAACGTGAAACATTGTACATTTGCACTGACATACCAAATGGTAGCGAATCGAAACGAGTGCTACTGAGATGTGGACAGACTGACAGACAGAAGGCTTGACTGACGAGCATACTGATGGACGCAGTTAAGACACGGAAAAGACCGCGAAACGTTAGATATTTTGACTTAAGTATCTAAATCTATTAAATACTGAAGCCAGAGTAGGAAATATGACGTTATTTGACAATATGACATGTATGTATAAATACATGTATAAAACCCGTCTTACAGAACGAAAACAAATTGTGAAACAGAAGTTTGTATGCTAAACTATATAAATATTTGTACATAATGAAAATTGTGCGTGAATAACATCGAAATGTGGTTATATGTACAATCGCGTTTATCATGACGTGCAGCGCCCGGCTACATCTGCGATCAAAATATCTTTGGCCTCCTTCACCGAATACTTCCTACTGAAATACTGAGAATGTCCTTTTTTCGGGCAATGGGCATTATTAACAAATACGTATTTCTTCTGATGACCCAATACCGATTTATATACCACAACGCAGGTCTCTTGGGGAGAGGGCAGAAACCACCGAGAGCCAACGTTACAAACCTTTATTGTACATTGATTGCACTTCTTCTTAATTCATCTTAATTTACTTGTTTGATTTACTTGTTTACAAACTAAGGCTGCTTTTCGCTGTAGCCCTTTAATATCTTCCTACTGCTGGACACTTCTCCCCCACACAATAGCAAAAAGATTGGAACATATTTCACGTCACTGTTCTAATTCGAATTGGCGGGGATGCAAATCCCTGGCGAACTTGATTGTCAGTTATTTCGAAACCGACTATAAGACCTCTGACGAACTTAGTTCATCGTATCCTAAACACAGAGAAGTCTCTAAAAAATTGGCAATACAGCTCAGTTAGCAACAGTTTAACAAAAACGACAAAAGATACCACGAACCAAAAAGTATAAGAAGCTATAGGTACATGCTACCGAAGACTGAAGTAAATGGAGCAAGGGCCCGAAAAACAATTCATGGGGGTCACGACCGTCAGGTACAAGGATGAGAATAACGGTAAAAGGAGGAAGACGGCGAACTGTTTAACACACTCTCCAAAGCACGAAAACGTTCATGATGTTGCTATTAAGAGCGACCTACGTAAAGGCTGAGTACACCGAACATTGTTTCACTTTATAAAGCGCCTGTAATTTGTAACCACGTCAAGCTACGAGCGCTTCGAAGGGCTACGGGCGCGCGGAGCAATAATGTAACCCTTTTAAAGGTACTAGAACAAAATGTTCTTGATTTGTGTAATATAAAAGTGGCTCGCCTTGTTTGTTCTTTCCATCTAAATCAAACGAAAGAAACATGATCACTGCTGTGTTCATATTCAAGATGGCCACTTCTTAATAACGATTCAATATATCATAAAAATGTACACTTGGAATTTCGTTCATTTAATATATTTATCCTTGAGAGGAGACCCGTCTCCAACAGAGAGACGATAAAAGGATTAATGACTATTTTTGTATTGAATTTTTAATGTGTGAGTGAAAGCAATAAGAAAATGTCTTAAGCATTTATTAATCATATTTAGATAATTAATAAAACCTGAAAAAGTTCATGGTATTAACAAATGTTTTAACCTACATTTAGACCAAGGCGATGTGTACAGGTGTGAACAACAAATTTACTTATCTCGGGAGCATCGTATCTGAAACTGGGGTAACCAAAGATGACGTTGCTGCGAGGATCTCCAAAACTACCCTTCGGGCTACCTTCGCACAGCTGAGACCTGTCTGGCATTCGCGGAAATTCACCCGAAGAGTCAAGCTGAAAATCTTCGGGTCCAACGTTAAATCCGTGAGGCTTTACGGATGCGAAACGTGAAAGATCACGAAAGAAATCTCTCGCCTAACCCAGGTCTTCGTCAATCGATGCTTTCGCCGTATCGACTCGACTCGCCGTATCGACGATCGGCATCGACTGGCCTGAGATCATCTCCAACAGAGATCTCTGGGAGAAATACCCTGAATGTCCGATTGATAACTAGATCAAAGGGCGCAAATGGACATAGATCGGTCACTCTCTTAGAAGGGATTCTGATCACTTTCCGAAGCAAGCGTTTGATTGGAATCCTCAAGGGAAAAGAAACCGTAGCCGTCGATAGACTTGGCGCCGCACCATGTTGGCGGAGGTGGCGAGTATCGGGTTGGCGAGGACTGACGTGAAGCGGGAAGCTCAAGATCATTTGCGATGCAGGACTACTGTGGACGCCCTCCGCCCCATCTCGGGGACATAGGACATTAAGTGAAGTAAGTCTTATAACGAAAAATTGTCTATTTTATCTGTATCAAAATGAAATTGAAATTTTTCTTTTCTACTTACGGGTGTATTTACAAACACTACCGAAACAACCTTGATTTCGAGAAAAATGATCACCGCCTATAAAATGTACCTAAACACTATTTCCATTTTGTTATTTCTTTAACAGTAAATAAATGAGTGTACGATTGAAGAAATTGTATGTAACCTAAGAATTTACAATCATCATTTATGACATCATCATATCGAGGTAATTAAGGGGTAGACTGAGAGTACCAAGTGCAAAATTTATCTATCCTTACTGCCGTGCCTTTTCTACATTCATTATTCTTTCTATTGACGCACATTTTAAAGACTTCTGATGCGGAATGCGTAAGGAACCCAAGATTTTTTCAACTACTACACATTCAGAAAACATTTCTAACATTTTGACTACACCACATGCACGTCACGTTCGTAAATGATGCCAAATTACGATAGCACATTACGCAAAAATGTTCGCAGATACGTAAATAACATCGAACGAACACATATACATATATACACATATAATGTGTTACATATACAATCGCGTATACTATGGGTTTATAAGAATTTTATGTATTTTCGCGATTGTTTTTTTCTTGAGACATATTAAAAGCAGCTTTGACTGGGAATGAGGTATCTTTTTTTTATTATATCCAAGAAAAGCGTGACGTGTATATCTTATCTGTCTTACTATATACCAGTACTAACAAATGTTGCTTCGTATTTATACGCCATTCCAACAAGATTTTTTTATATTGTCTAACAAAAACAACAACCTAGGATTTTATTAGAAAATATGTTGTGAAAAGGGGAAAAGACCAATTACTACGCAGACTAGTTGTGTTGTGTGACATATGTAGCAGTTGTGGCAATATATTTAATTTCTGATGTATTTTCATGTTTCCCAAGCTGAATAATTGCGTGTCTAAATTGCAGGTTTAAGCACTACCCATTTTGTGTCTTTCCGCGCTCAGATGTCTGCTGCTTCGTTACCTTAGATGGTCGAATGTTCGGGAACCCATTGTATAAAAACTTCGTTTTTGGCGCCAAACACATTTAGTTGTTCTGTACTGTATATTGATGCGTTTTAAAAATATTTTTGGCCTATAAGCCATATATAATAGACATAAGAGAGATTGCCATTGCAATAATATAAGAGAGATTGCAATTGCATTGCCAGATTTGCCATATATAATAGACATAAGAGAGACTCCAGTTCATGAAGAAGTTTAGTTTTAAAAGTTAAAAATAATCCAAAACATCCGAGTCACAAATAAAACGTTGTGAGTCCGACTAAATTAGAACAACAGCTATGGAAGCGTATATATTTTACTATACTTCAAATATTTACATGAAAATTTTAAACAGTTTACTAAAATATTACAGCAACACCATTAAAAAAAACTATGGCCTTAACCTTTCTTAACCTCTATTAGTCAATTTCTTTTTTCTTTTCATTCTAAAAGGAGACTTTTGTCCAATGCTCTAACAATAAAAGTGCTGATACTATCATAATGATGATAAATTAAACAAAGTTCATCATTATCTTGACAAAAAAATTATAAATTTGGACTCCATATATACATAAAATACTTATATGCTCATATTTTCAATATTAATTTAAAGACAGTATGTATTTATATTGCATGAAATTGTCTTATTAGGCTCCCATCAAGCTACGGCGTAGCAGGCGTAGAGGACTCCACACAAAGAATTTGCAAAGATCATATAGATACATTTTCATTATTATTAGTAAGTTTTATAAGAAAACGATTGATGCATTCGGTGGAATATGGCGATTCCTGACGATATAAAAAATTTGCTTTCCATAAAACGTATCTTATATCCTGACCTTCATAATACGTTGTCCCCGCAATTAGGGCCGTTAAATACGGATTCATTAATTTTTACTGGATGTGTGCCCGATGCATGGCAATAGGCTCACCACCTATTCCATAGTGGGACGTAAACGTAACCGGTGAAACGTGG
>DWDT01005447.1:0-10412 GCA_018245595.1 Microceris scylla
TTCGAAACCGGCTTGCGTGTCTTATGAGAATGTTGACTCTAAAAAAGCACAATAGATCTGTAAGCATAGAGAATATATGACGCTTGGTGCTCTCCACCAACCCTGTAAGAGACCTGGCGTGACTATATATAACAATATGTAATAGCGTACATTATATTGTACACGGTATATTGTCTGTCGAATTGTATGCTAAAATTACGTATATCTAAATGGTGTTGGGTTCGATTCTGAACTTCGGCCTATGCAACGGTCAACGAACCCGGCGAATGTCACGAAATGGCCGGCGCACGAACAGATCGATCTGGCGAACTGGCAGCTGCAACATTCCCACAATACCGAGCGTTCGAGTAATGTTTAACATACAACTTAGCACTGACTTGTTTACAAATACATGTAAATATTTTATTGCAATAAATATGGCTGTAAAAAAGTTTTACAATTGTAATGGGTCCGTCATATTTGTCTACGGTTAGAATGCTAAAAAAGTGACAGCACGCCTATAATCCCCTAAGGGGTGGACGGTGGAGTGTAGTCACTCCCATTAGTATCTACATAGATAAATAGATATGTAGGTATATAGTCAGAATGCAATATTTAATAAATTCTAAAATGTGACGTTTGTGGATGTAACAATGTGGTGTTGCCATAAAATTACGTGTATCGATTAAATAGAATCGTTCTAATAAATTGAACGAACGATCGTTCAATTCTGTTAAAGTGAATAATAATAGTTTATTGCTAATTATAATGGTTGTCACGTTGGTCAAGTAATTGCGAAGCGCGACTGGTGAACGAGAGGTCCTTAGTTCGAAGCCCGTGTCGGGTACAATTTATTTTTTTAATTTAGATTTTCTAATACATAGAAATTTCTAGTAGTGACTCGAAGTTTGGATCTGTGGCCAGTGTATGGCAATAGGCAATTCCATAGTGAGGAGTACACGTAACCAGTTAAACGCGGAAGTGTACTACATTCCTCGGGGAAATACAGGCGTAAAGTTACTTTTATAAGGTTGATTTTCAAAATACCATTTACGGCTAACATGTTTGTGAATGGATCTATGAATAATTGTTGCCTTTACGTTACGTATATCGATCACTCAGTTGAAGTGAATAATAATAATCACTTGTGGCTAATAATTATATGGCAACATAAATGTAACAAATACTAATGTATTACCACGCCAGGTCGGCATAGACCGCCGACTGCAAAATATATAACCTTACGGACTTGAAGAGCCTCGCCATTCATGCATTTTTCTGTTGTTACACGCTCGCCAATTTATCAATCTTGACGTAAACGTAACTTCACGCCTGTAATTCCCGAAGAGGTAGGCAGAGGAATACAGAACACTCCCACGTTTCACCAGTTACGTTTACGTCCCACTATGGAATAGGTGGTGAATCCATCTTATTAACTAATATCGTGTATTCATTTATCAAGAAAGTACGAACTGTTGGCAACAATTTTCACGAAATGTAATACAGAAATTCTAAAATATTCCATATTGTCTTCTCTTATTATGCTAAGCTTGATACAATTTGTAGATATTGTATTATGAAAATTGTACTCTATAGCGCTATTGAGAACACTTCATCTACATGAGCTGTAATATTATTTCTGAGCTTTGCATGGTGCGATGCAAGTGAGTAGGCACGTATATATAATATTTATATATAACATTTTACGTGTGTGATATTAACATTATGCAAACTTAAATAAATCTCTAATTGGCTAGGATATATAATAATACTACATCACGAATGTGCTTATCTGAAGCAGTAGGCAGAGTATAATACACTGCTGACTTTGACCAGTTATGGTCTATGTTCTACAATGTAAAAGCGGAAGAGTCTACTGGGAAAATTGATTTATAATATTCTATATCATTATAATAAATATTAAATTAATAATGTTGGTGTCCCATCATCCCCTTGTTGCATATGCCTCCCCAAACGAACTCCATTGTGCATTATCGTAAGGATAATTTGGCTGTAATCCCTACTTTTGACATGCGGGTTGGGGATCGCAGAGCACAGCACCAAACTCAAACACCGCAGCAGTTAATTTAATTGAATTAATTCCACAGTAAAATCCAATTAATCAGACCAATCAACGCGCGGCCATATAGTCTTGTATATACGCGCCAATTATCTAGACCACACAGAATCGATATTGTTTGATAAAACATACACGGACCCGTCACATACGCACTGCGGAACCTACATACATATTATATATACACATGTATTATAGACACGTTACATTACCATCGATCGTAGCGCCTCCAGCGCGTTATAACACAGATACACACACAAAACAAATCACCATAGAAACGTTTACACGTTGCTAATGAGACAAGACGTACCCACCTCTTACTAATACCTCGCCAAAACGAAAACCTCGAGTCTAAATAAAGAACACGCGAACCATCGAAATGGGTCAAGATTGCACTCGTTCACAATCAAAGCAATTAGTTGTTCAATATTTGGGACGTAAACTTTGTCAGTACTATATCGTTCGCGGTTGGCGACTGGAGTGCGAGCATATGGCCGAGAATAATGTGCATATGTGTTAGTATTGTAAAAATAAGCCCGCGGCGATGCGGGAGTTCGACACTGGGTTATATTTGGACTTATTATTACATGTTTTCCTGCTCCGGGTCGTTCTCTAGTATTCCCGGAAAGGTGCGTTCACACTGACTGTTAATATTGTCTTATTTTCATTTCCTGTTCGCACTGATAAAGCAATATAAGTATATCATGTTTAATAAAAAGGAGCTCAAGTCGTTGTCTCACCAGGTAGTATAACGATCTGAAGAAAACAGCGGGATACAGATGGATTACAAAGGCCCAGGACTGGGAGTAGTGGCGAGGATTAAGGGTGTGCTATACGGGATATGTGGGATTTTTTTATTTATATACAAAACCCACAGCTTAATTTATCAGTATGTACATAATTATTTACTTACTCATTTTTGTTTTGAAAAACCGTTTTGGTAAACCGTATCGTGTGTAGGCACGCTAATAGTTGCATTTACATCGTATTGGTGGCGATAGGTTTACCTGATGCTATTAAATACTGACTCGTAAACTGATATTGAAAATGGAAATACATACATGTTTTTTTTAAATATCGATTCGGTAAAGCCGCACAAGTGTAACTGAATCGAAGTTTATCTATAAACATTCACCCATTCATTATAATTATGTAGATGATAAGATTGACTAAGTTTGATCACGTCCAATGTCTGTGGCATTCACGACACTGAACAGATTCATAGATGTACATATATTAGAATAAAAAACGAAAATTTCACAAGGCATTTATATTAATTATGTAAGGACATATTAAAATAGACAAACATTGAGTATAGTACAGGTGATTCAGTATATAACATATCTTAGTACGGAACCGAAGCTTTTCCTTAATGTACGATTGTTTCATTGGTTGAGTGCTCGGAAGCGCGACTCTCTACCAGCAGTTTAGGCCCCCTTTAGGGAGAGTAATGACCATTGAATATCAAATATATCTGATCTTACACAGCTGCCGCGGTTCTCCTACATCAATCTCTATCTAAATTCACGCAGGCGGTTTTCGGAGATATATAATAATAAGAATAATAAACAGGGGACACATGAGATGGCGTCAATAAGGGGAAGCGGGTAGCGGGAGGGGGATTTAAGAGGGAGCACGCGCCCGCAGCACTTCCTCTACGGTTGCGGTAACTCGATGACAATACAACCAGTTCGAATGCGGGAGATATGCGGTCGCGACTATCGTTTCGTCGCCGTTTGTTTTCTTACTGTTCCTATCAAATTTCTCCTGCTCTCGTGTAAAATCTACATACTGACAATTGTCACTCTTTTACGCTGAAGCCGCTGGACGCATCTGGATCAAATTTAGTATATAGTCAGACTGTGACCTGGCAAAACTATTGACATGTTATTGTACGTTAAGTATGAAAAATCTTCACGTTATGTACTCTCGAACTCTCTATTCTGTAGCGAATACATACCATTTAAGTATCTTATGACTCAGATAACCGAGCAATGTGACTTTCGCAGATTAAGCGTTGTGATGTTATAATAATAATTTTATTTATAAATAAGAATATTAAAAAGTAGTTGGATGTTATTGGAGGGCCCAATGACGTGTTATTGGAGAGCCCTGTATCCAGGTGGACGGTGGCGGGATAATGATGAGATTATTATTATTATTACAAATTACGACGTTTTACGGTTGAACATGAGTCTCTTCTAAAACTGAGAAGGTTACGGTTATATTCCTGACGGCTAGATCATCAGAGGACAGGTGAAATTGCTTAATGATTGTGATGATGATCATCGTTGATGGACACATCGGATGCAATAAAAATGGATAACGATCTTACAATGATTTTTTTTTCTTATATCAATTAGAACTGAAGGAGGATGAAAGAAAAAGGAACAAATATTTTTTGTCGAACTAATAATTTCAGATGCGAATCCAATATGGGGCTTGTTTATTCACGTTGCAACGTTTGAATAAGGGTCGTCACAGACGGAACTATAATATATGTTAATATATTGTAGTATGCTTACTGCAAACGGTAGCTGAGATATATCATGTATATCTTTGTGTAGCTGCGCAATAATACATCTCGCTATAAAAAAAAACGATATTATACGTCATCATCGGCCTATGGATGTCAACTGCTGGACATAGGCCTCCCCAAATCGATTACCCTTCTACCACTTTGCCTGAGGACCGGAAGAAGACTGTGGGGTGATGTCGGTTTCGGAGGGCTCAGGGCTGGAAGGAGTGGCACCGATTAGATTATATATATGTATATATAAACAATAGGTATCTGTACGGTCAATCTAGCGTTACTGTAGAAAATATATTGTAATATATCATAATATACTTTGCTATAGTAATGTACATACATAATATGTATATTATAACTCCGTCTGTGACGACCTTTGAAAGCGAATCCAAGATAGCGCAATGTTTATACACATTTGAATAAAACGGCATTTTAAGGCAAACCACATGTTGGCTGAATTAACTTGGAATCTGACGTATCCATCGTGAGACAATAGTACCTACATGTGATGAGAAGAAACACAAGAATGTACACTATACACGTGAGAAATAATCTTGATAAAGCGTCTGAAATCAGTGCATGTATAGTACTCTTAACACTATACAGACAGTAGTAACAGTTACGTAACATAACAATTCGATTCGTTATGTATAAAGACGCGTTTCCACTGTCCATAATGTTGAATCCCTTTTAACACTACCTTTGTATAAAAATAAAATTGTTTTCAATGTAGTACACAATAAAAAATATTTTTTCGTAAGACATTCGTTCTGATCAGTTGACCGGCTCCCCTAAAAAATAACAAACTGAATTAATCGTTCAATTAGTTCAACCGTTCACTACTGGATTAATTGGATGTTTTGAACGATACTTAACAGCTCACGGATATTAACTCGTACATAATCGTTCCGAGTCCTACTCAAATATACCAGGTGGCACACACATTGTCTTCTGTTTATATTCTCAACATTTTTTATATACCTTTATTACGTTCCTGGGAGATATCGCATTAAAACGACAAAACCCATTGTTTACACATGACGTATTTATATATTATACACTAACTTAAGCAGTACAATCAGTTATTTATTATCGATCAATTTGACTATGTATTTATCAATCAATCTGTCTATTTATCCATATATCTGTCTGTTCAGTTTACACTCCGTACTGATGAATATAGAGACGTTTTGTAACACATGCAACAGAACTTGTAACACACACGAACCAAGCAGGAAACAGAGTTGAGTCAGTTTGGGCGTCTGTTGAACTACTGCTCCATAGTGATTGTTATTTATGGTGCATTATAATTGTGTTCAATTATGGCACGCGTCGGAGAGGGGGCGCTCGAGACAACGGAAGTTACCACTTAGAGAACATTTTGAAAGAGACTTCGATTTCAACTTTAATTTGTACTGATTAGATTAATATGAGGCAATAGGCTCATCGCCTATTCCATTGTGGGAGGTATACCTGTGGAACTATGGATTTGGATTACATTCCCCTGTCTACTCATTCTCAGTAATCATCATCTTCGTCATCAGCCTATCTCAGTCCACTGCTGGACATAGGCCTCCCCCAAAAGGGGGTCTATGCCCGTAATCTCCACATGATCTTCAGAGTAATATTTGCGTGATATTGTGTTAAAATATGTACGATTCAGACTGGAACGTTACAGATGTTACAGACTGATTATTATATTAATATTACAAACTTTTGTATTCATTATTGCAATGTTTATTAATAATGATGCAACAGATTGCAATGTAAAGGCAACATATTATCAACTATAGCAACAATTTCGAATTCACTGACAAATGTATACTTCATAATATTAATTGTATACTCAATAATTATCCTTGAATATTTAACAATTATAATTGAACATTAGACATATAACAAAGAAATAAATATGAATTGTTTATTAGGAGTCTTAAAAATAATAACAACGTCTTAGGACATTTCTACACACAGCCATTCAATGTAGCCTTGAAGAGAACCTATGTTATGGTAAAAAGACAGCTGATAGATTACACACACATATACATATATATATTAAAATGTACTTATATACTGTTATATACCTTTTTCGCAATGGCATTAAAAACAAGCTGGTTTTGTAGCCATTTTGGGTGACAATAACATAATGATAGTAATATCAGTTTGAGTCATGTCTTTATTTGTTAATCAGTAAAGGTGTAAGGATGTGGAGCAAATTAGTAATGTTTAAGAAAGGCCAAATTATAACTGAGAAAAACATTTCCAAGAAAACTTGATACTTCAAGGTGTTCCTATGGTAATGAACAAAGTGTAACAACAGCCCAATTCTATTCACCTTGGAGTCAAGGTTTCATTAGACATGCTTATTTGTATATGCCTCGATGTTTAGGCGAAACACCTGTAAGTGAAAGAGAGTATTTCTCATAATGAAACAGGAGGATAGCTATTTATGGGATGGGATGATGAGTATTTTCCATCTCTTTTAAATTGTATTGTTTCTGTTTCTCTATTTTTTTGGTGCTCAATAAAAAATATGTATATTATATTGTTTTTTCATTAATGAATTCTTTTTACTGGTGATCTTGTTCTGGTCGAAAGTTAATAATGAATAGTTAGAATGCTATTTGAGGTTCTTATGCGAAAATGTAGCCTTTATAAAAATCTACTCTATACTACTGTTGGATTATAAATATAAAATCATTTTAAGTATAAATGTAGTCACAAATGTTTCATTTTTGGTTTTATAACCATATCACAATTGAGTTGTAATATATTTAAACTACAATAACATATTGCATGTAAAAAAACATAATACAATATTCTCACCTGGAATATCTCTTTTCTATGCCCCCGTAATCTATCCAGACTCTCCTCCAGGGCATAGTCGGCTTTCTTGTTCTTCTCATTATTACTGCGGTTGGATTTCCTGGTGTGGTGGGCTTGTGTTGTGTTGTTGTAATTCTCCTCCAATGTTTCCACCATACTCTTCTTCGTCAGCTGCACTATTTGCCTAGAACAATGTAGATCACTTATAAATATGCAATATGTATAATTTGACTGATACAAAAAAACTGAATATTTGCTGTTGTTCATCTTGTTTGAAATAAAAGCATGATTGTTTAAAAAAATAAATAAAACACGTGTGTAAACCCCAAAGGGCTAGGCAGAGGAGTATAATACACTTCTGCTTTTCACATTTTGTTTCTGTTCCACCATTGAAACGGTGGTGAGCCTATTGCCACACAACATGCTGACATATCCAGACTCTGAGCTACTGCTGGAAAATCTAAGTTAAGTATCCTACCCAGGAAAGAAACTCAGAATCTCTCAATCAGCAGTCTTATTTGCAATCACCTAACCAACAGGGACATAAAAAAAATACTACAATGGTCCAATTCTGGCCTTTGATTGCATATTTAACTACTGATTTTTATACAACTATGGATGAAAATCACAGTGTACCACAAATTTGAGAAATTTTGGTATAGTCAAAGTACAATGACTAATTAAATTGTAGGTAATAACCCCTATTATATCACATTCCTAATACGAAAGGAATATGTAGGCTGTTGTAGCTAACATCTATCTGCATCTAGTATCTATGGTTGTCTAAATTATTATTAGCGATAACCCTAATGTGAAACCAATAACAAGACATGATATAGTTAACAATACCTAGTATATATAGTTGTAACACTTGCTCTCCTTTAAAGTAGAGTGCAATATGAGCAAAATGAGTCAGTCATTTGGCATGCTCCACAGAACAGGTTATCCTCAATTGGCAGTGTGTCAAGGTCACACATATAGTATTGCATCTACACCTCAACCAGTAAAACAAACTTGAGTATTCATGATTTATCAATCATAACCCACTAGTGTAATAACCTTGGATTTAAGCTACCGGCATGTACAATTGATGTAAAGGTTTGTTCACATGTATGTGACACATTCTATGTACAAGTTGGGAGAATCAATCGAATACATTTGTAGATTTTTGTGTTGTTTCATTTTCATCACCTAGGTTGACTGCTAGACAATACCAAAGGTAATATATATTTATTGGTAAGGTATTATACCTTTATTGCCAAAAATAAACAATGAATAAATAAATTGCCATGGCTTTTAAAGTTTCCTACTGTTATTTAACAAGGAAAATTTAAGTTACATGTTTCCTCATATTTGGATTTACTTGTTTTATGGCACTGTGTCACTTCCTCAAGGTCTTTTATAAGGCTCATAATTAAAAAGCCAGTTGATTGTTCATTGTGAATTGCTAATGAACTTGCACACCTGCTGAGTTATTTTTACAGTTGTCGGTTTGTGAAGAGAAATTGAATGACAAAATTGTACAGTATACATTGTTAAATATAATTATATAGTGCTTGAAAAAATTTTAACAGAACTTTTGATTGTTCTTCCATTCCTAACAGAAGACAAAACCAAGCAAAAAATTCTTGTATAAAAATTATTAATACTGGAAGACAGCATGTATTTAGTGAATTAGCTTTTAAGATAATTTAATTACCATTAAAAATATATAGAACAAAACTATCAACATAACCAGAAAATAAAAAAAAAGACTACATTTCTCTATGAAAAAAAAAACAGGTAAAAAATTACTATGTCTAAGGAAAATATACTTATACTAAAAGCATTTAAAGCCTCATCTATTTAAATGAAGGTCTTTATGTCCAAATATGGTCAATAGAAATTTGACCTCAATTCTTTATGTTTAAGAAGGTCATTGAGTGGCCTTATTGGACATGGTGTCATAGCTTTTCTGGTTGTGACATCATCACATACATAAATATTCTACTGCATCACAATAGGACCTTGGAATTTTTAATGGAAAGGTCTTTACTATATAGTATTTCACAGGGAAATCCTGACTAATGTATGTCTTTAACCTCACTTCCTATTACCATTAGATATATAACAAAATGTGAGAAGTTGTAGGTACTAATTACTCTGCTCTACCTACCTATTGCGAAATACATTGTTAATTTTAAGTTTGGATGCAGTATATTTTATGGAATATTTGATACACCTGTCTGAGATATAACTGGTGAAATGTGGGAGTGTTCTGCATTCCTCTGCCTACCTCTTCGGGGATTACAGGTGTGAAGTTATGTCCTGTTTGAGCTGTGATTTATTCAAAGTATGCTTTAAAATGACTATAAATGTAACAGTCTGTTGTATTTGCAACTAACAAAACACTACTTTAGAAAGTTTAAAAAGAATGTACTGTTTTTTGAGGAAATGATTATCACAATAATGTTAATACGGCAATTAATACTGGTATGATGATAGACTGTGATGAAAAATCATTGTTCAGTCCAATATATGAAAAGTATATGTATTGAATCCTTACAATATCCCTTTAAAAACATATAATTACTGAAGTTAAAAGGCTAAACACCCTTGTGTCTTTAAACCACTTACATAGGTAGTATAAATGTATATTTTCACTATGACAACCCCTTGGGAAACTATAATGCATTATACAATGATAATTATTATTTTATCTTCAACTTTTTATCAAGGGTTAAAACTACTAATCCGATCAAAAACTAACAAAACATATATTTATGTGTTGCGAGCACAATGTTGGACATCTATAATTTTATTCATATAGATACTTTGCTGAATATGAATAAAGATGTACAATTATATGAATCAGTTTCTTTGATAAATTTAGATATTTAGATTCAGTCTAGATAGAAATATATGTGTGTGCAGGAAACACATAACATCACTACATAGTATAAAACAAAGTCGCTTTCTCTGTCCCTATGTCCCTTTGTTTGCTTAAATCTTTAAAACTAC
>DWDT01005448.1:0-10412 GCA_018245595.1 Microceris scylla
TTCAAATATACAAGGGATGTTACGTACACTGCGGCAAGTTGATTACATGTTAGGATACAAAGTGTAATTACTTCAAAATCCTAAACTGGCTTAAAAAGTTCCCTTCCCGTTTGAAAACAACGAAGTATTTATGTCACTAACAGTTTAAATGTATGCAAAAATAAATATATTACATAAAGGTATCATGGGCTCTGATAACTCAATATTAATGAACTCGTAATTTAACTTTATTTTTAGGTCAAGGATTCTCAGGACCTCAAGGAAGGAAGAAGGAAAAATTATGTAATACAAACTAGGAATATGTTTACCTCTGATAAAATCTACTCTATGTTGTGCAATATACACAATATATCTAGATTATTATCCTAATTACAGTCTAGCCTGAGACTCAGCTAATTTAATATCAGTCTGACATCGCGAGATATGGATTTGACGTCAAGGACGATTGTTCTCACGATCGTCTATCTCTTTCGTAAACTTCATGACAGAAAGGGAGATTTCTTTATCTTTAATATGCAAGTAGTCGAATAATTATAAACGATATTAACTTTGGATGAGAACGAGATTGACAAACCGTTCAACACCAAGTTGCATTGACAATTCGCAACCGATTTGTAACGTGAAAAAACAGCAGACGAAGACGGCAGGTGGAAAGTCACAACTTATTTTTCGACATGAGAACCGTTCTTTTATATCACAGAACCGAACGTAGCTACCCTCATGCAGGGTTAATAGATACCTGATAGATGACAACTTTGGAAAAGTTCATTAGATCTTTGATAGGGCTTCTTGCGTTTAATTTAGAAAGCTTCTTCAGCAAGACAATTATAAGTGTTTTGCCTCATAGTTATTATCACCCCATGCATTGCAGCTGAACGTGGGTATCTTTTCTTAAGGTCATTGTTTAGTTCGCTAGCCAAGTTCGACTTGGAGGGCTTCAGATACCTGAAATATTAGACATAGAATAGTCTGACATAGAATTTTATGGCTTGGACCATAATTTGTATCATTAATATAGTTAGTGATATTAAATCCTTGTAATATATAATTAACTGAGTACTATATTATTCAAAGCCATGGTCCCTATTTTCTTCTTGGTATCTATTCATGTCAGATACTTAGCCCGTATGTTTACACGACTCGTACGTGATCCTCCACCGTCAGACCTATAAGCAGTTTGTAATATAAACTCCAATAAAACTACACATAAAGCTCGGCGCACTATTTCGTAATCGTCAGTTGGCTCGCTAAACGACTGTCAACTTTAACTGCCGGTTTATTACACGAGCAACAACACGTACATGAACAATGACTTACTGCTACCTATCATGAGTTACTATCCTTTTATAATCCAGACAATTCCAACCATCCAGGTTATTCCATCCATAACTAAGTTGGTATAGAACGTGGGCATTAATTCTATTACTCTAGTTTGAATTTTAATGTGCCGTGATACTATTCTTGGTTTTAGTAGAAAATCTACATATGGACTAGGAATATCTCGAAATCCAGAGTCAGTAAGCTGATCTAATCTGTTCAGCAGCTGGCTTTGCGATAGATAAAGTATTAGAGAGGAGATTGCGGTTGATGAGGTTCTCTTGCTGGGTAGTATAACAGATTCTAGAGTTGGTGACTATGCTCCAAAGAGTGATTCCTAAAAAGGCCGGGGACTAATCTTTGGTTCCTCTGTGAGTGCTGAAGGAACAAATTCAGGTGATTTCAAATACCTACAGATCTACCTAAATTTTTACTCTTCATACTTTTCAATGTTTCAGAATTCCATTCCAGGATTTTCTTAAAAGAAAGACATAGAACTTATTCTACTGTGACAATGATATGAATAATATTTACAATTTTAGAAGTTTATAGAATTGTTTGCTGCAGCATTGAATATATCACCACCGTTGATGGTCAAAAACCGGAATATGGCAACACACACACAGTAGAAAATGACAAGGTTTATACAGTTAGGTAGAACATATAGAACGATCTTACTCTCCTATACTTTGCTTTAATATCTCACTCATCTAACTCATCTAACTCTTTTAGGATTATAACTTAAAATTACACATATTAGGTATGTAGGTGGATGTCACGTTGTACGGTTTTATGGAATTTAGTAAAACACACTTGCTCAGTTTTAATAAGTTGAGTTCTCAATTAGGGCAAGTAGAAGCAACGTAGGACGATTATTTGCAAGATGGATTAACCATATTGTTAAGACAACGGGCCGTCGATACATGAATTGAGAGTTTCATGAAGAGATCTAAAACCAATAGTTAATGCATGAGCGTCATATATGTGTATATTTTTTATATTAGTATTTATCACACATAGCCTTAAATACTATATAATCAGCTATAATTTCCCAGTTTTAAGAGAGATATGCGTGAACCCGACATCGGACAGGAGCATGTACAAAACCGGTATTTTACAATTGCCTTTGACACGGCTAGTATAATGGAGAGTCGTGAATAAGGATCTCAAAATTGTATACCATAAAATCTTTTCACATCGCGGCGGGATCAAAAACTGTGGCTATAAAGCCCGCTCTCCGATGCTTCCCACTCGTTATTAACTTTGTGCGTTTACATAACGAACCTAGGGTTCTGTATACTAGCAAAATGTGACACGTACTGCATAGGGTATGTTATAACAAAGCTACTGAATGGAATACTAGATCAGATTTTTGGTTTTATTTTAGTACCAAAAATATTTTACAGCAAAGTTTGAGCAGTTGTTTTCAATATACTGTATACAGATATATTTGATTGACTACAAAATCACATAAAAACTAGTCGTTTTTATGCAGTGAATAATATGTCGACACTGTTCCGAATTATTTGTGTCAAAAATACGAAAGTTTGTTTTAGCCTTGAGCGTGTAACGTTTGTACGTTACACGTTCAAGGCTAAAACAAACTTGTGTATATACTTGTAATACATAATTAGAAATTATATATGCATATTTATCAGCTGCCTGGTTGCCGTAGTACATTTTGCTTTGTTCCGATCGGATGGTCGCACATGAGCTATGAGATATTATTACTATTATTAAAAATAATACACGTTGGCCTCCACCTTTACTCATTTTGAAACGAGACCTGTATCCAAGCGCAAAACGATAAAGGGGTCAGTGAGAATGATGAATGTTTAAAAATGTCTAAATTGGTAAAGTTCGGAGCGTGTAAAACTTTGCCATTTAACAATTACTTCGTACAGAACCCAGCCGCGGCCGCGCGGTCGCTCCCAATCACTCCGCTCAGTAAACTATCGTTCCACGTGTAACCCTCGCTGTTTACATTGTTATGTTTACAGCTGCGTGTTGATCGATGGCCAGCACTACGTAACCCTGATATCCAGTTATGTGGCTGACTATCACAGGCCCTCTGATTGTTCAATTTTCTTAAACACAAAAGCTAAACTAACTCAAATTATAAAGACAATTTTACTATTGCCAAGTCCCATGGTCTGGATATTGAAAAAGGACATTGATGGAAAAACAATTTATCAATCGATAATTTTGTCCATTGCGGGGTATAGGTTGGGATTAAAGTAGTGAAAGTATAATAGTAGAATCATTTTCACAGGGTGCGCTTGGGCTTTTACCTAATAAGGAAGGATAACGGTAGCAGCAGTCGTTCAATTCGTAATTAGGTAATTAAGTTTATTTGTAGAGAGTAGATAGCTTTTTTAGTACAAATTTCCGGTGTATGAGTAACAATCTTTTCTGGCTCCATTCCAGTGTAACTATACGCTTATAATATAGTAGTATGTACAACTTTTTAGTTATGATAGTGACATTTTATGTCCCAGTAGTGGTATGTTTCCACGTTTCTCCCGTGGGATGAGAGGAGGGGATCAAGACGAATAAGCATCCTAATCGAATGTTGAGAAAAACATGTACACGATCCTTGCCATCCATTATTTGAGATATATATAAGAAAGTAATAACACGAAATCGGTTTGCACATTCGTCACAAATCTACGGTTAGGTCATTAGGCGAAGGAAAACAGCCATTAGGGTGGGTTCGGGAGAATTGATTAATTGGGAGAGGACAAAGGCGAGCGGGGACCGCCATAAATAAAAATAAAATACGGCTGTAGGCTCCATGTTAATTCCTTTCTATATTCCTGTGGGATAAACTCCACATTTCGGACTGCGGTTTCGGCCTATATCTTCCACACAATTGACATTGACTATTAATGTAACTTAAATTGTATTGAAAATGGAACAGCTGATGCTTGAAGGTAGTTCTTTATACACAATATTTAATGTTTAAATATCAGACCTTAAAGTTTTCTGTATTAAAATACCGTAATGCTAGACTTTCATAAATTTGTGTCTAGTTTTTACTGGTACCTAAATTATACTTAAAGGAGAGAAGAGAATTATTGATGTGTTATTATTCTCTACGGCATGTTATGAAACGTGATTATTGAAGTTTTTTGGTTAAAAACAACTCTGGTAAAACTTTGTTTAATTGTCCAAGTTCGTAGCTCAACTGTAATATAAATTAATTTCGATGTATAAATTGCGTTTCCGTCAGTGTCATGATTAATGGTATTGTTTTTGAGTGACTGTAAACTCATGAAAACGTAAGCTGGAACGACTTAAGGAGCATTGACACATTTGTATTAATATAACCGTGCGATGTTAACTGAAATAAATGGCCACGAACGTGATGTAGGAACGAGTGGGAAAGTAAAACAAAATCTGAAAGCTCGAGTCGAACTGCCCCGGAGTCTGGCCGTAACAAAGTTTCACTTCGCCGGCTCGCTACCTTTGAGCGGGATCGTTAAAGAAAGTAATTGTTTTACTTTTTTTTTGCTTCAAACTTCTTTGTTCTATCTTAGTTTAATTGTGTAACTTTGCAATATTGTCCACGGTTCATAAAATTTTTAAATTGCGAATTAACGAGAATGTTGATTGAGAAGACAGTATTAAATGTTAGTCGACTGCGTTATGATGTTGTAATATGTTGGAGTAACCACTAGAAGTAGTAATATATATTATGTCCCACAATGGAATTTTATTTTGCTGATATATTTAAAATTGAGTTATTATTTCTTAATATTATATACGTAAAGTATACGTAAATGGAAATTGCATCGTATTGATTAATCAGACAGCAAATGCCTGGAAAGTGATAAAGAACAAATTTGCTTCGCTTTGCTTACCACAGTAGGCTGTGTTCACACATGTGCAGCCCACCATTTTGCGTTACGTGACAGAGTTCTGAATACGTCTTTTCATTACGGTGCTGTATACATCGTCGTTTGGAGAAGTCGGTCTACTTTGTTCCTGTATGTAATTTTATTTATGTGACCAATACATAGGTTACTTAAACTTATACCTATGTACATATGTAGGTACAAATTATCCATTCGGTTTGAGTTAGGTAGTTAGGTACTCTTGGGACCGCGATTAAGTCACGGTTCTTGTAAAATATAATCGCGGTGTACAGGGTGTTAATATTAACGTAACATCACGCCTGTAAACTTCAATGGGGTAAGCAGAGTGTAGTACGCTCCCTCGTTTCACCAGTACTATATATTAATGTGTATAATTATATTTTTATTAAAAACAAGACGAGAAATAGCTCGGCTATGAGTGAATGAGTCAAATTTTCCTCGGAGCGTAGTTATCACCGCGATGGCGTTACGAAGGTACGCCTCACCGCTCCACGCTACGTGACAGACTTCCAAATCGTCTCGTGTGTCACGGGCTTGTTTATATTTTTCATATCTTTTCGTTTCCGTTGCTGCTGCTACAAATGTGATTAAAAGTTTTTTTTTATAATATATAGACAGTGAAAATCTATGTAGCTAGAAAATTAATTTTTCAGAAATTAATTAACTTACAGAACAATAAGGAAATTAATAAAACGCATTTTAAATTATGCGAATATTTTTATTACATACAAATATCTATCCTGTTTCACATTTTTGTGCGTTTTATACACACTAATCTCAACTGGCTACGTGCCTGCCTAACCCGTCCCGTGTGTCGCGCCACTGTTTACATTTTTATTCACTGCGAGAGCTGAGAATTTGAACATAAATAGGTGGCTTTTTCTGAATATTTATGGGAACGTCGACGGCTATAAAATTTATAGCACCCAGAAACAGCCGCTTGGCGTGGCGCATGGGGGAATAGTGGGGATGTTAAGTAACTTTTCTTTTTACTACGGTTAATAGTATCAGGCGTTAGTTTGCGGAAAGCCACTGTTATAAAATTCGTGAATTTTAACTGTAAGTAATGAGATCTACGAATGAGGTATTTTATAAGGTTTGTGGCTAATTTAAGTCGTCTTCTGTTCCATTTGTAATTTTAGTACATATCTGACTTCTCTTGCTAATAAGCGATATCAGGTTCACGTCGAAAAATCATACATCGTTATAACTCTCAAATCACACTACCTCCTTGGTCGAATGGCTGCAAGCGCAACTGCTGATTGGGAGCTCTTGGGTTCAAATCCCGGGTCGGGTACTTTTGGTTTTTCTAATTTAAACTTTTAATAGTGACTAGTAGTCTGGATCTGTACCCGATGTATGACAATAGGCTCACCACCTATTCCATAGGACGTAAACGTAACCTGGGAGTGTATAACATTTCTCTGCCTACCCCTTCAGGGATTACAAGCGTGATGCTACGTTTGTTACTCTCAACCCAGAAGACAGGTGTTGTAAGTATTGGTCCGAGGGGTTTTTAGCAAATTATGTAAATCATTAGGTGTGTAAGGTTTCTAAGCTTTGAACTATTCGTATGTAGCTTGTAAAGAGCTTTGAAATATATGTACATGGTTCGCGACACTTTTTGTTTATTACATAATCCTTTGCGATAAACTCTGCAAATAACGAATTATATCATTATGAAAGAACTTGATAATTTGTCTACTGTATTTTAAAGGACTTTATACAAAAATAGGAAACATAAAAATCTATAAAAGACCTCAGTCTATCTAATAATGGTATACATTAAAATAGTATTCGTATAGCAAATTTGAAGGCCAATATGAAAGTTGCAGTTCGATTTCTGGCGTTCATTTAGACGAAGTAACTCTTTAACAGAGATAATCTCATCGGATATTAAATGACAGTTATATTCTAACTTTTCAAGGTCTCAAACCTGCGATACCAGTTGGAGTACAGTAATTAAGTTTCATTTATTATTTAAGTCCGTCCAAACTTGTCTAACTTTGAATTATTAATGACTTATATCTCAAATATTTTGATATTAAACTCAAACGAATTGACAACTTTCGGTTGCGTCCTAAAACCTCGTTCACATTGAATTAATATTGTATCGCTACAAAAGCCCATTTCGCGGCTTCCACTACTTACACTGAATTTAGCGGAAATTAAAGTTTTACTGACAGTGTATTACACTGCTCTGCCCACCTCTTTGGGGATTAACGGTGTGATGTCATGTTTTAAAGATTTATTAATTATTTTATTCATTATTCTACATATTTAAGACTAGAGCTCATTTGTATAGGTTGACTTTGTAGTGACATTATTTTTTGACGCCTGCCATAATTTCCACTTTCCAGTGCTGAATGTCTATAGAGTCATAAACACTTTCACATTGTATCAAACATCATGGACTAAGCAAATAAATGAGCATAACTTTCAGCCTCGAAACCCAATTAGAAGAGCTTATTAACCTTTATCATTAAAAAGGTAAATTATACGTCAATAATATATTTTTGTTTATATGCTTTTACAGTCATATATTCCACGTTTTCTTTTAACCAACTAATCCATGGTGGAACGTAAATATGACTGGTGAAACGTGGGGGTGTACTACACTTTCCTGCCTACCCCTTTGGGAATTATAGATATGAGGTTGTTTTCTTTTAAAACTGCAGTAAATGGTGCCATGTCTTGTGCAGTTCAGGATTTGAATCCGCGACCTCACCAGTTGAGAATTGAAATATAACAACGGTAATATTGGAACTTAAATTGCCACCCATAACAACTCCAACCTTTATAAATATGTTGAAACCATTGTGTTCATTCTGCAAAATGAAATTTCATTATATTCCATAGCGAATAGAAGCAATTGAACTAACCGGAAGTAGCGTACATAGCCATTAACCGCGTATTTCAATATTATAAAATACACTCACATCCGCTTTTCATTAATCCATCCCTATTTCCATCAGCGGAAAAGTCGAGTTATTGGGGTTCTGCGTGATGATCCATATGTAATATCGTGCCCATGTTTACCTACTTACGTGACTTATACATACTTATATACTATTTTCGCTTTAAACCTGCGTTTGCAATAATCGCACGTTAGGGGGTATTTTTATAATAATATTTAATATTAGAAGGCGGTTTAAATTTGCAATGTTTCATTTTACACGGACTGTGCAACAACCGTTGAGCAAAACTCATGTCGCTGTGGTCGAAAGCGGCCAGGTGGGATCATACATATACATATGTATGTTTATTTCCTGTATTTTCCAAGTGTTTGCTCGTTTTATTTATAAATATGAATCTCTAGATCTCCTCAACTCAGTATGAGTTGTATGTATTTTTTTTTGCAACCTATTACAATTCCACTGCTATACGGGTCTCCTCTCATATTGAGAGGGTTTATATCTCATATGAATATATAAACTATTTACAAATGTTTACTCACCCTTAACGTTGTTAATTACACTGTTAGGTGTTTAATATGAAATACACGGGGACGATATTCTCTTAATCCTGTAAATGGTTATTTTATTTATGTCAATGTCCTAGTAGCTTGATTTATCACTATCTGATAGGGAAATAACTTTAATTTATTTAAGGACTCATAAAAAGATGTAAAAATAAATTAAATGTAAATTGACATTGTAGGTACTCCTCTAGAGTTTCGGATTATTTGAAGGAAAACTGTAGTTTGCTTTAGAAAACATTATAACACATTGGCGTGAATCGGAAGTGTCTAGACTTTTGTGTTTTGCCATGGAATGTGATGCTGTAAGTAATACTTATGCAACTTATTAGAGATTTAGACGCGAGAAATCTATTTAAATTTAATGTTTCGAGGTCACACATGTCGACTCTATTCGCGTCACTGAAACGTGAGACACGCTGTTTACCTAAAGTACATACATATCTTCGCGCCAAGTCCCTTAAGGGGAGGACAAAGTGCACACAGAGCCAAATATCTCTATCCAGACCTGCCTTTATACATATGTATTATTCCATAAAACAATACGGAACCCCCGCAATCAATTAGCAAGTTTGTACTTAACAGTTTTTATTTATTTGTTTTAGCGAGTATGAACTGTGGTCGTGCGCACGCATAATGCAAGTGCAATAAAAAACCTGTTCGCGATAAGCAGGGTAAATGCACGCGAATGAACTGCACTTGATCCGGGACTCATCGGGGGTGTAAAAGTATCCGCTATTTTTGTTTATACCTACCGACTGAACATTTGTGTAAGTTATTCAGTTTGTATGAAGAGTCATATTGTGTTAACTAAATATAATTTGAGGGTCGTTTGTAATATAAAGTAAACAATGTATTACCTATTTCTTTTTGGAACAACTTGTAGTCAAGTAAAGTTGTTTACTACTAGTTTACTTGTATGTACAATTAATCACACAATCCATTGAAATTGATAATAATCGCAAGGATAATTACAAGGAGACGTTTTGTGACTTACGAAATTGTGTTGTTGCTTCTTAAAAGTACGACGAATATATCTTCAAAGTACTAACGAGACACAAAACGTAATAAAATACGCAATAAAGTAAAAAACTCTGGCATAAACATACTAGTTCCTAGTTGTAAGAAAACATCGTAAACGGTCACCAGTCAAGTATGAGGGTGAGTGAAGGAGTGGTTCAAGGCTGCGCTGCTGGCGTTTCCTCCATTCAAAACACCACGAGACTCTCCATAATCCCATATTCGCACAATACAGTGTGGTCACCACTTATTTTAAAGAAATTTCATTTAATGTGAAATGTTAATGGAAGTTTTTGCCGGTTCAATCTTGTAATCTGATTGTAATTTTACTATATTTAGTAGGATTGATCCCAAAATGCTTTAACTGTTGTAATAAATCTTCATTCTATATTATTTATTTAAATAGGTATTACTGTTTTAAATTAAAGTCACGTGAATATGTATACACATGATTATATACGTACCGGCTTATCTCACGTATATTTTTCGGATTGGCCCGACTACTTTCGGACATATACTTGGTCCTTCATAGTGAGCTCTCGGCGTTTGCAGCGAGGCCGCGGCAGAGACCGCAGATCATCCCGAAGATCTTGTAATAAAAAAATAAATAATTTTCGACCTTTTTTATCATTCCACTGTTGGAATATAGATCTCCTCTGAAAATGAGAGGGGTAAGGTAATAGTCTGCCACCCTGGCCAAGTGTGGGTTGGCAGACTTC
>DWDT01005449.1:0-10411 GCA_018245595.1 Microceris scylla
TTTTTTTTATAAATTCTAAGGTGTGCAGGTTTCCTCACGATATTTTCCTTCACCGTTAGCAAGTGATATTTAAATTTTAAATTTAAATATCACATAAAAACATAAAAATAAAAAATAAAAAAAACATAAAAATTTTAAATTATAGTAAAACATAAAAATTTTAAATTATTGTCCAGTTAAAATTTTTTCTTCTGACATTTAAACGATTTCGTAATCACCCTGTATAATAAAAAACATCTTTTATCGACACTTTTAACAAAATAATAATCTTTACATAAATAACGACTTCTGCCAATATCGTAACGTCGTGTATATCGTAACGTCGATTTTTTACGGGGGTAGCAGAAAGCAACACGTTTCAAATGTCTGTTTTCCTAACATCCGATACGCTTCTTTTTCGTTCTGAAATTACATATAAAAAAAATATAACCACGCCGTATAGAAAGGAATATTTTTTATAGGATATGCTCACACGTAACCGAGCGACGTTATTGCAATTTAGAAGTTTCGTCGCGCTTAAGTAGGCGCCGCTTTAGTGGCAGCGTGCGCTCGCCTTAAGCACCTGACTATGTATGAGATAGCTGGTTTAATAGAATTTTTAACGCGCAAAAGTCATGTGTTATGAGCGAAATCCCTCCCTCGGTAGCCGAGACAACTTTCAGTAATAAATTTACAGTCTTAATGTGATATGTTGCAGGAACTTTTATTACGAAAATTCGGTTAATTAGTTTCCACATTTGGTATTCTGTTGATATGAAATGTAGTTCTAAATATAGACGGCAATAATTATTGTTAGTTCGAGACTCTGGTACGTTACGTAATATTATGACTATATCAGCACTCCGAGACTATAATGAGGTAGGCAGAAAGGAGGAAGTGCCAAATATTTCCATCCTTACCAAACTCGCGTGATTTTTCTATATTCATCAGTCTATGATTCTGATGACATGTTATGTTTTTTTATGTAAATAATATATATAATAAAGGTAAGGAAGATAATTAAAAGACGACTGAGATCAGGTGCATTTGATACTATTATTTCTATCAATAATTACCTTCATTTCACGTTTAAAACGTACGCGCGTGCTATTATTCCAGTTCTCCTGTATATACTTGATACTCCTTATATAATTGACACCCTTTATATAATACTAGATATTCTTGATATCCTTGCACAAAACTATCATCCGCTATCCACTGAGATTTTCGAAATTAATTTATACTAAATTATTCATCAAAGAATTTATGATTAGGCTTAAGAGATAATCAATACTATTTTTAAATAGAATATTCGTGACATAATAAAGAAAAGAAAATAAATAGATAAAACAAATTCACGACAAAAAGAGTGCGTGGATGATAACAAACCATTTCCAATTAATCTCTTGTCTCACTTTTAGTACCTATTGTTTAAGATTTATATCATTTCAAGAAAATGAAGGTTGCGCGCATATTGAGGTATTATTTATCTTGTTATTCTCGTGAAAACTAATTTAATCTTGACTGGAATATCCATTACAGATATCATATAAAATGCCAAATACAATATTTGTTTTTTGGATTATACGTAAGTGAGAAAATTGAAAACAAATTTTATAAATAATATAATTAAATAACATTAATTTGATTTTGGTTTAATTTGTTTACAGAGTTATTATTGTTTGAAAATAACAACAGGCACATTAAAAGAGTATTTTTTATTTTATTTTACGTATTTTTAACTCCTTAAATACACTTTTTGGCTTACATTAATTTTCACAGTAATCCTAAAAACGTATACTCAGCTTTCTCTACATATTAATACACTTTACGTACGTCACGTAACTCAAACAGTAATTTCATAACAGTAATGTAGAGTTCAACCATTGGCGCATAGCGTTTCAAGTGTCGTTCAATAATAATGCATTTACAACTTGCACAAGTACGTTTAAACCGTTTAAAGTGGACATTAATACACAGTAGTTGTGTAGGCGCCGCAATTTTCCTATACTCGTTGGACGCGGCGCAAATTGATATAAAGACTTATTAGTAGCGCGCCGTGCGAACAATGACGCTTATCGACGCATTGTCAGTTGAACGGTAGAGTTTATACCAACGAAAGTGTGTTATAATAAAAGCAAGCACTCAGTTTAAGCATATCGTACGTTTTTATAACATATCGCGCCTGTAGTGCCAGCGGGGTTAGGCAGTTCGTTGGACAACGTAGCCGTGATCGTAATTTTAATCCTGCTGATTCCGAAGGGAGATGTGTTTAACAACGGGATGGTCAAAACGGGTGATAATGGAAATTATTCTATAATAATTCACGTTATATATTCATGCAGTACACACCATAACACAACATAATCGTTTATCGCATTCGTAAAGTTATCATCATTGTCTTCATCAGCCCGTCATCATCCACCACTGGACACCGGCCTCTTCAGTAGCACCTCACTGAGCCCGAGCAACCAATCACGTTTATACAAACATTACATTGACACGAGAAATAAAAATAATGAGCATAGATTTTAAGTACCTGCGTAAATCAACTGCTCTCTCTGCTTACGTTCAAAATGTACTTCAAAAATCGAACTGCAATAAGATTCAACCTACAAACTCGCCCCTAATTGGTTGCTAACGTGGCTGCTACTTTAACGACTGTCGAAAGCAATGAGCATTCCAGCTAGGGTTGCTACTTTCGATGCAGCGAATAAATATTTTTATCACATAATTCATCAGCTTAGCATAAACTTGTTGATTAAAATTCTAACTAACAGTTCGGAACAAGGTGCTGTAATATTGGCGTGGGCCTCTGACTTCCAAGTTACTTGAATTTTCAAAATTTAATTTTTTTTTTAACCCATTAGAATTGTGGAATTCTAATGGGAAATTATTATTATTATTTCTTCTGTGGAATTCAGCAGTGGTGCTGGAATACGGGTCTCCTCTCATATTGAGAGGGTTAAGGCCATAGTCTGTAATTTAATGTATACTAGAAATTTTATGCATACTAAATTTAATGTATAATAGAAATACCATAAACCTGCGACGGTAATTAAATTTAGATTCGCAAATTTCACACGGCTATAAATTACCTAAAGACATCTTCATCATTGCAACACATGATATTAAATAGAAAACACGAATATAAAAACTAATTAGCAAGATTGAGCCAAACTAAAAACATAGTGTTTTTATTTAGCTTCTACATACCATACCTAGGCTTTAAAGCTAAACTAAGCCCTGAAAATGTAACAGTGAGCGTGAACATTTAACGACGAGCGAATCTGCCCTGAACGTGCCGGCCCATGTTCCTCGAAACTATTTAGTTTACGTCGAACGAGAGCTTGAATTAGACGCTATTCACCGGCACCATTTCCAGTAAGCGTTTGTTATCAAAGTTCATAACAAAACCTAACCGAGCTAGATGTCTTGTTATAAGCATGTACTATGTACGTGTAGATACATGTTAACAAAATAGGCTTCTACTTGATTCTTCTTTTGTTTCTAAATGTCGCGACGTTATAAAGATACATATTTAATAGATCTCGACATGTAAAAATATTGTCCGCCTCATTGGTCGAGTGGTTCCAAGGGGGACTGCTAATCCAGAGGTTCTGAAATCGACCTGGGGTCGGATATTCTTGGGTTTTTCTAACTTCCTCACTTAATCCTAATAGCGACTCGGAGTCTGGATTTGCGATCAGTGTATGGCTGGTGAAGCGTAGAAGTGTACTACACTCCTCTGTCTATCTCTGCTGGGATTACAGTCGTGATATTACAAAGGTATCGAAGGAGTTGAACCCGTGTAGTGAATAAAAAGTTTCCGATCGCTGCAGGAAGAGCTGCGCTGATAAATGGACTTTACGTCTGATGTAATAAATTTAAATGGATGTTTCTAACACTTTGTCCTTCTGCCGGAAATCAGTAATGGAATAAAAATAATTTTTTTCGAACTGTCTGAAGAGTGTTAGAAACCTTCGATTCTATTCTTTATTGGTTTTTCGAATTGTTCTCTTAGCGAAGGATCTTTAAAAATTACACCCAATATCAATACGATATTAAAATACAAGTGTATCTATCACTCATATTACTTTTTGATAAAAAGAATCATAAAGCATTCGACAAAAGGAATATCAGAGAACACGAATGTAATAACCGACATGTTATTATCTGAAAATTGATATCCTTTACAGCACACGCAAAAAGTTCGAATTCAAAAATAAACCATATTTCATCAAAATTGCTTTCTCCCGTTCTTTCACACAATGGACTTTAAAAAGGAATCTCATTTCGTGCGAAGAAAAGGAGGATCCCAATTTGAAATCAAATTTTCATATTTCCGAAATTTGAAATTGAAATATTGCGAGCTCACGAAGAGATTAATTTTTAAATACCGGTCCGTTCAAACGGCCACGACTCCGAAACTTTTGACAAGTAAACCGTTTTGAATTAACGTTTCGCTAAGTTTTCGCAAAGATTGCGAGAATAATTTATGAATTGGAACGTAAAAACCTCTTGCAACAAAATTTTTGATAAGCGTTTATTGTGCTAATGGTTCGTTAAATCGAAAAGAAAAAGTGAGTGCTCTACGTGAAAAGCTTCAGAATTGTTATTCGAATATTAAAAATTTTGCATCAATAAATACCTGCACTTTTGTCGTTTCCTTGAATTCAAGGGAGAGGTAAAACGAAACGGCTTTCTACAATTCCGTAGCAACTTTAACCGTTACTAGATAAAATAAGTATCAAACACCGAGTTATGGACTAAGTAAGTGTAGTAATTCCTATATCGACCACTTGTACTCAGCAATAAAAACATCATCATCAGCCTATTCCCGTCTACTGCTGGACATAAGCCTCTCCAATAGCACGTCACTGAGCTCGACCTTCAGCTCGTCGCGAAAAACAATAGATGGAACATGGAAGATAATCTCACTCACAATGATTTCAAATCTTGGTTTTAAAACACTTTGACACACATGACCCCTTAGGCATAAGGATCACAAATTCAATGATGCCATTTATGGCTAGAATGATATATAAAAAATGACATAAAATATTCGTCTCCAATATGACTACTTTGACTTGTCTATCTGTTTGAGGATTTGTTTCCAAGCAACCGACAACACAAGGGATCAAATTGCGAGGATATGAGGTGTCTCTAGATGTAACATAGATAAACCGTTCTTTGTGTCAAATATGAAAAAACACATGATGGTGAAAGGGCGAATGATGTTAAAGTTCAGGAAGAGATAAGCGCGACACAATATTGAATTGGACTTACCGTTCGTCTCAACCGTGCCGAACGGAGCGTCGATATTTTTAAAGATCAATTAGGTTTTCAGTGTTTGGCGACACACTAAGTCCATAAGCCCCAGCAGCCTTCGTGCTAATGGATATCGATCCTACGGGCTATAAATATTCATGGCGTGTACTGTTTATTTGTTCTCCGAGACTGAAATTAAACCTTGACTAAAGAATCTGCATAGATTTTCTTCGCTCCTCGCTATGTTCAAATTGTTGTTTATATAAGTATCCCGTTGTTAGAAATGTCTTTATTAATTCATCCTTAAGCATCGATTGTATATTTAGAATGTTCTATTTAATGTTGCAAAGTAGATAAAAGTTATTTTTAAGAGAAATATTATCTAAGTTTCCATTTAAGGAATAATTTTTTTTTAAACTAAGAATGTAAAATTTATCATCGTGCGGTAAGCCAAATATAATTATTATAAGAGTCATAGAACGTGCACATTTTGTTTGGGATTTCGAAACGTATAAAGCCGCATATAATAACCAGCTCTCCACCAAACGACCCAATTGAAAATGCAATACTGGTTGTATTGCTTTATTGTGTTGGTCGCCGCGTTCAATACGATAAAATTCTGGTCTTATTGGAATGACCTGTTTAAGGCGTTTGTTTGGTTGAAAGAAGTACCACGGACATAGCTTTGAAGCAAGGTTTTTTTAAAAGTCAGTGTTATATTTTTAGAATTTAGATTCATCTAACGCAGACATGAATTGGTTTTTGTTAAATTGGAACTCATATAGCAAAAACGACCAAGACAACTATAATAATATGCGTTCAACGGACAACTTAGTAATATCTGTAAAATTGCACGTTTCTATAATTTGCCGTGAAGAACACTGTAAGTCACTGATTTACCTAGTCATTCTTAAATTTATGATTTTTAAACAAGCTTCTAATTTCCGAAAGTAATCTTCGAATATATCGTAACATGCAATTATTAGTTTCATGTTCTGCAACTTTATCGGTAAGCAACATGTCCAATACATTATGAGAACTTCATACAACTAATATAAAATAACATATTGCACACCTTCCTGACGTAACCTTTGCTAACCCGCAACTAAAGCCCGTTAGCTAAACGGCGGTAAAGGGTAAAATATTCGGTTTCCGGACTCGTGCGGTCACAAAGAGCAAATGTGCCCAATAAATTATTGTGTACTTAACAGTCACCTGTTTTAGAGAATGGTCCTTCAAGGCTTTCTCAATATACCTACTACTATAGTTAGTTGTCTCAAACGCATATGGACGGACCCAAGACAGTAAAAATACTGGTCTGTAAGGCAAAAACCAGTTGAAAATGTGTCAATCAATGGCCCAAGGAATTAAAAATGAAAATAAAAACTGGAGTGTGATTTGTTTGTACAACCTTCAAAAAAATATTCGAACAATCGTCCAAAAAACGTACATATAAAATGTGTTTATATTTGATATATTGTACAGTTTTACAGCCGTGAAACATTGCGGTAACGGCTCGTATGCATATTAATGGAAAATAGAGTACATTGTGACTAAAAATGTACGGACTTTTTTGCAAAACACATAAAACCTGATGCCTCTTAGTCAATCTAACGCTAGTTGATACTAAATGGAGTTGGCTTTGAATATAGCATGGAAATACGAGGCGTACGCCAGCGAACTCTAAAAATGTGGAATTTTCCAACATTCATCCATTACCTCTTCGGAAGGTCTTTCTACTTTAATAAAATAGCTCATTAAGAACAACGCAATAAATCTTAATAAAACCTTTAAGGAACGCTCGCGAATTTGCCTCAATTTTGAATCTAACGAAGGTAATTAAGGAACGTTTCCATAACCTCTCAGCATTTAGCGGAGAATATCCCATTGTTCCTGCTTTTCAGGTAGCAAGAATTCTTATCTTACTATTTTTTAACCTTTTCAAAGTTGACGACGTCGCCGGAAAAAAAATTGAAGAGCTTTTTAGGAGTTTCAAAGGATTTTTTGGAGCTTACAGCCTTTACGTTTCAGGTCGTTCGGTATTATTATAACCTTGACATAAATAAGCGCGCTTGCCTTTCCACTTGGTCTCGGCGAGTCGTGATAACTTCTGGCTTCTGTCCAAGCACCTATCGACCGCGCTGACTTCGCATATACAACGGCTATGAGCTTCAGTGAATTTGTTGCACGTATTATTATATCTTCACGTCAGATCCCATGGCAGGTGGTAGGCAGAGAGCACCGAGAGCCAAATATCTCTAGCCATACAGACTTGATTTATTTCTTCCACATTGCCTATTCCTTTTATATATGTATATAAGCCTGGTTTAGATAATTCTATTTGCCACATCAGCCAGTAACTGATCCATTTTCTCAAGATAATGTTACCTTTAAGGCATTAATGCACACAGATCTACTCAATCTCACAAACCTTTATTCTAAAAACCTGATAAGGTATAGGAGGTACCATTGTACCAAACGACACCACTATATTCCATTAATATATATTAGTTAACCTAATAATCTTGACAATGAAGTCGGAATAATGAAGCATTTCCATATATATAAAACACGCTTTTATAAAATATACATTTTATTTTCAACTAAATAGAATTGTACATACCACGCTGGAGCGAACAAAAAAACTAATTAAACGCGACCTTGATACTAATTACTCTTAATTCTCAACGTTAATTGCACTATTAATTAGGTAATGTTCACTAAATATAGCAATTATACCAACCGAAAATATATTTATGAGATAAGTAATAAAAAGAAAATTACCGATAAGTACAGGACAAAGCCGAAACCCTGAAAATCAGGTCTACTGACTTTGAACAGATATTTTTTAACATACTACAACTCTAACCCGTTTGTGTCACATGTTAAATGACCGAAAAGCAATCGCATGTCGCCTATAAATTTTCGGTTAGCAGTAGAACAATTCAATTATCTTAAATGGAGCATATTTCGTTCCAATCAAGTCACATTACCTTAGTATACGATTGATCTACTGAATGTACAATAATGTTGAATGTACAATCGAATGTACAATAATGCCATTAGGAACGTGAAGCGTGATCTACTTGTACTAATAATATAAGTTCTATATTGTATACCTATTTTATTTCCAATACATTATTATTAATATTATTCTTATATCGTCAAGCTGGTTTCTTACGGGATAGACAGTGAGCATGAAGTGCCAGATACCTCTTACCTACAGACCTGTGGTGCTTTTTTTACATTCGAAGCTATTAAAGCTTTGAAGAATTGTATTGAAGACGATAATTAAGTATTTAGTTACATAAGTCAACAAATTTATTAAACATTTTGCAGCCAAAGTGCATTTTTACTGTGAAAAAATCATTAAAAAGTGTATAGAATATTCGAGAAAAGCTAATGAAAACGCAGCAGCCAGCGAGGGAAATTTAAAATTTGATTGGAAATTCAATTCCGGCTACAATGTTTCCTTTGCCGATCGCTCCAGCTCCCGGCGTGATTAATTCAGAGCAGCTAATAAGCAGTGCTCGCAAGCTTTGTGAATTAGCCAAATTGCAAACATGAAATCCAGATTCGGGTTTCGAGTGAACCGGAAATAAGTCACAATAATCCAATAGGATTAATCCTTGCTATGAATATTTAGGTCTAAATCACATTCTGTGTGACTGTGTCATTTTCCAGTTAATAATAGGAAATTCAATTGACTAATGTTCTAGAAAATTCTCTCAACCATATTATGGAATTTATAAGTGACGTTATAACAGTATTCTGCTAAATTACGAGTAAGTATAGGTTTACCATTTGTACTTAAAACCATTAAAATCATTCAAAACGCGAAGTTGGGTCGTGTCCGATGCAAGGTTATCAGATGACTGGTCACTGGCTGTGATTTAGGTGCGAATTATTTCTATCAACAGACTGGTGGTGATAATAAGAATAATGTTTATTACTATAAAACACGGTACATACAGAATGATTTTAATGCCTACATAGCAATGTCCAGGCGAGTTTTAGATCCATCATCATCATCATCATCATCAGCCTATCTCAGTCCACTGCTGGACATAGACCTCTCCCAATGAGCGCCATCGCGCCTTGTCCTCGGCTTGTCACATCCAGCATTTGCCTGCAGCCTTTCGCAAATCGCAGATCGTTTAGATCTAGGCATTGTTCAAATATTACTTGGAAGCTTATGACATTGTCTTACATTCATCATAAAAAATAGTGCCAATATTAGATTTAGAATATACAAAATTGTCGAGAAATATACAAGGAAAATAAGTAAAGTCATATAAATAATTCGCACTAGTGGCCAGTTTATCGAACATTTCCGATCAATTAATATCCGATAATAGTATCTCTTGAATGGTAATGATATAAGCCACCGATCGTAATAAGCGCAGTTTACACCGACGGCGATCTCCTTTCATTCGTTACTTTTATACGAGAATTTCAGTTTTAACATTAAATGAAAATTATCGTAATTTTAAATTGGCTGCCGGCGCGAAATGAAAATTAATTAATGATAATTATCATAACGACTTTTTAAGCGAATTTATATCGGTCTTGGCGAGCGAAATTACCCCTTTGTACTTCAACATAATTGAATTACAAAAAATAAAAGTTCGTAATATTAACATTCAGTTTTATTTCAGTGTGGTGTGCTGGTATTTTTAAAAGAAACACTAGATATAGTGTATTAGGCTTTACAGGCATCTATTTGTTTCATACTAATATTAAATATCATCAATCCTATAATGTTCTACAATTCGATACGGGTCTTCCCTCAGAAAGAAAGATCTAGATCATAGTTCACCTCACTAACCAATTACGTGTCAGCAGACTTGACACGCCTTAGAGAGTAGTACACTCAAAGGCATGCACTTTCCTCTCGATGTTTCCTTAACCGTTACAGCAAGATGTTTAATTTTAAAAACGCACTTACGTTTCTAACAGTCGTGCGCGGTATTGAACCCCGGATTCCCGTTGAGTGGCTGAGTTCTAACCCCGGATGGATATCAGTGCTCTTAGTGGTATTGTCCATTTAAGTATGAAAGTGTAAGCACAACAAAACAACTGTATAATATCATGTATTTTATTTTATATAAATATAACTCCCATTTTATTTTCCTAGTCTTTCTACTTCTCTTTTATTTTC
>DWDT01005450.1:0-10411 GCA_018245595.1 Microceris scylla
TATGTCCTTTACATTTTTCTTTCGCATTCAAAACCTTTCAGTAATTCAATATATATTTATCAGTCGTTCACTAGTAACCTACATATTGATGCTGGACTAATTAACGCTCTGAATTCATTCACAAATTTATTAAAGTACGGTGTTAATGCTTTCCATATGAATATGTATTGTAAAAGCCGTTTAGTTTTAACTTAAGGAAATATGTACATACATAATATGGATGAAACAAAAAATAAAGAAATGAATAATTGTTACTGGCAACCAGATAAATAGTATTGAGGATCCATTGCAAACATGATAATGAAAATTATTTCTGAGTTTCGTAATGTGAACTGTCTAATATAATTACATGGAGAATGAACAATGTAAGAGACGAATAAATACAGTCGACGGGACGTTGTTGTGAAATTTAATATTAAGGAAATAAAAAGAAAACAAAAGAACATCTTGTAAAATATCTTTTTACAAAAGCTGAAGGAGCGATGAAGGTGAAATAAGTCTCATTTTGTATTGGCGGCAGGGGGTAGAAATCAGTGGTAGGGGGAAAGGGTGGGAGCATATTATCACGTAACAAATTGGTTTCTGCTACCTTTGTTCGTTCGTCCCAGGCCCTTTGGTGCGACGAATGACGTTGGGTACAGACAGAAAACGCGTAAGTAGGCGGAAGGTACTGGAACATTTTGTTAATCTAATGAGATTTTTTTACCACAGAGCAAACAATTTATAACCTTTCAACCTTACTTTACAATTATATTATAAAAGACGGCTTTTATATAAGTAAAGAATAATTAGAGTGTATTTCGAGGTTATTCAAAACATACCGTAAATTACACCACGGCGGTGATATTCGACTTTTATGTAAAGGCTGCATAATTATACCTGTAACAAGAAAGTAAATAATTAGGCAACTTGCATACAACATGTCAAAAAATCGGGTTTTCTTTTATATATTATAAGACCTCACCTATCTTGACTAAATAGGTCAAGTACTGTCTGATGTGGGAGTTATAAATCTCCAAAACCGTGCATGTATGATGAGAATGATGAATGTGGAAACAGCACGGCAGGTCTGTAAGGATAGAGATATTTGGCACTCCGTGCTCTCCGTCTACCTCATAAGAGACCTACCGTGATAATATAACATGTTGCTGAGCGGCGACGATGAATCCGGCTACGCAATTCGAAACAAAAAATAATCGTTCTGCTAACGGTACACACCAAAAAAACCAGCCGCCTTCTTAACATGGCAGAGAAAAAGATTCCTTTGTGCGTTTCGTTTCCAGAGTAAAGCCTATTGAGACACAATGCGTCCGTATTTACCTTTTTTGTACACCGTACATATATTTGTGAACTGGTTAGTGTACGCACACCTACTCGTGTAGTGATAATGAGACAGTTTAAAGTCGTAGGTTTTTTTTTAATATATCATAGTGTACCATAGTTTTTTATTTTCGATGGTTTGTTAGTTTTTTTTCCTGTTTCTCTAGTATTGCACCTGATACATTATGACATCACAGTAAATTAATTACAGCAATATCTGAAGCCCCATCCATAGAACATTTTTCGACGTGCTTGCTTGAACATTTTTCAACGTGCGTGTTTCCACCAATGTAACATAAGATCGTCAAATTCTTATTATTTTTTAATACCAGTTAATAATAATCATACGGAAGCAAGCTTAGACACATGCTTATTAGTTAGTATTAGTATCTATTACAATCTTCACAGGAAATAATTTCAGCCTACAATGGGGATCTAAATCAATGTCTAGTGAATGGAATTGATTGATTCTTATTCACTGTGCAAGATTATAATCTTATGTAAGTACCTGTTAATTACAAAAACACGAATCTTCTCTAATCACAGTTAATGTTTACCCTACCTAATGTAGCACAGTATTACATAGTGTCTGAATTGCAAACGTGTAGCCAGTCAAAGCTTTGTTGGAGGTCGATTGGCCGCGCGGCGGATAGACAAATAAATCAGCCGTTCATTCACTCGCTCACTCGTTCAGTCATTCGCTCTTGAGTAACTTGGGTGCTTCGCTAACGTTGAAAGGGTGTTTTTAAAGTGTGGGCAATCCCTTTTAGTGGAACTATTTTTGGGATTGTATAGATGTGTTTTCATCCTCTCCCCGCTTAGCTAATACCTACTTGCTTTTTAAAAAAGCAGAGTACCTAATGAAATGATTTATTTGACAAGTAAAATAAATAAGAAAGCAATTATGTATAGCGAAAGAGGAAATTTACTAGTATCCCTTTAAATACTATTCTCACACAATGTTTGTAGGTCATTTAATAGTATGTAACATTTTTTTTCCTTATTGGTACTGGACTGCGTACTGAAATTAGATGATGGAATCATTTGACTAAATGAAATACCGAATTAATTTCCGCTACGAAGCACCAGTTGTAATGCCATATTAAAAATTTACATAGAAGTATATCAGATATACAACTCGGAAGATTACGCTCACTACCAGAATAAATGATAGATCTCGCTTAGAAATTGTGACCTTCTGTAGGTTTCACGTTACGTGGTCCGCATTGATTGTTCTAATAATACAGCATAAAAAAGTTGACAATCCAAGCATATACCGCTTAACACCAATATTTCTTGTTAAAAATTATTAATGAGATACCAATCAATATGTTTTTTTGCAACATACATAATAATGTCCACTCTATTTTCATATCAAACATATTTATCTACTGTTCTTAACAATACTGTTCAAGTTATAATTGTAGGTACTTAATAAAATAACAAAGATAATTTTTTTTTCTACATTGACCAAACTAATGTACATTTCAACTGTTGCTTCATTATTGCGTACTCAGTTATTCCCTTCATAGACTCGTACTTTTATATTATTAGCCACGTTTTTGACCATAAAAAAGCAGCGAGTATATTTTCAAGCGATTTAATATTTCTGCAATACCTACATTGTTCAAAAATGAAATGTCAAAAAATAGCAAGAAAATTACGTGCGTGTTACGACGATATATTTTTATGAGCAAAGTTAATAGATTTCCACATTAACGTATCGTGTATGTGACCATTGAAACAAAGTACGGTTAATTAACGATAATAATGTTTAGAAAAACCGATATTTTAATTTCATATTCTGATACACAGGAAAACGATAACCCAATTGACGGTAAGTGGCCGCCATCATGCGTATACACATTCGCAACACGTTGCCAGGCCTATATTGTTACATACCATCACTTGTCAATGTCAGCGCTTTAGTTGGTAGTATCACGTGTGTTCACAAAAATTTCCATACTGTCGCTGACATGCTGCCATGTTTTATATTTTCGCGACACGGACTAGGAAACGGGATAGTAAACCATCAAAAACTCCAGTTGGGAATTCATTTCACGGTGAGAGGTGTCAGAGAAAGGGTGATGCGGGCCACATAGAACAAGGCACCATTCAACAACACTGTCCATTGCATATTTTGCCCTGAATATACTAGTTTCAACATGTCAGGCTTCATAAAACCAATTCAAAAGTTACACATATTTTTGCTGAAGCGAGTACATTTTCTATCGCTGATCGCTTCACCGCTTATAGTGAGAGCATAATTAATTAATTATAGGTCAAATTGATTTTATTGGATCACCGGAATAATTGCTCGTAATTAATCGTTAATGAATTATGGAATTTATTTACTTATATTTAATTCAGGCACAAATTATAATTACAACAGGCGAATAAATAAATATACATATGTATGTAAGTATGTATTTTATTATAATAACGAATACTCTGCAAAAGACTTGATAATATGCGTTTTAATTAACATAGCGTAAATTTCATCCTCAATAGAGTTTAATCATGTCAATTATGCTGTTACGTATATATAAACACAAATGTAAATATCAAAATTGAGTTTTATCTGATAAATATGTTATAATTAAAAATTTTTCTTATCAAAAATCCTTTATACAGTAATACAGGATTAAGCTTTTTAATGTCAATAATGGTTACAAAACGAATTGTCAATTGTTTTGTTCTGAATTGCAAGTATTCTGTGGGAAAAAGGCCCTATATACCTCAAAAGGCCACGTTGTTAAAAAACAAAACGCATGCTATTTATAAAAATCCAGTTAACCCATGGTTTTGAGGGTTGGGCTCGCTAATATCATCAAGACAAGAAAAGTCCAGAAAATCTGATAACACTTTCTTATTCGGAGATAATATATATATATAAATATAACATATATATATAAAATATATACATAAAATTCAAATTCATTCTGCTAAGCACATTCTTGGAACACGATACACAGTAATAATGTTGGTACTGATGTGGGTATGATTGGGACAGAATGTATCGGAATTGTTTACTTGGCATCATTTCCATTGCTCAACGGTCACACGTGACGAATGAGACGACACATCAGAACATGCAGCACTTATCTAATTCACATAAACGTACAAGCACTTCCACAAACGAAATGCCAACCTCCCATTTATTTACAAAATGGCGGCACAAGATACTACATTCAGCTAATTTCCAGTGCGCTGACATTTAAACGGTGCATTTATGAGGAATAATGGCAGACTATAATTGTGACACGAAATTCATTGGGGGCAATAAAACCGATTGACTCGGTATGCAGGTATAGCTGGGTCAATAGTGAAGCGATATGAAAACGACGCCCAGTACAGAACAATCGAGAATGTTTGTAAAACAGTTCTTTATCTTTGTATAGTTAATTAACGATAATAAAACTATTTAGTTACATGGACAATTAAATAAAATGTTTTTGAATAAAATAGTAATGGTGTAATAATAGGCAGTTGTCCTTTTAATTTCACCATTGGCACAACGATGCGTTCAAATGAAATCCTGGCTGAATAAAACTAAGTTGCATTTACAGATCGTTTCTTTATTGGTGCAGATGTTATATGGTGTGCGCCACGGATTGAGTCATATTAGCTTATTTATGGTGGCCGCTTTAGAAATTGTGTCATTACACACGATTTATGGGGTTTGAATTCTCTATGTTTGTTGATAGTCAAGTTTTTGCAAGCTATTCAATACGTATATGTACAAATGTGATAGTATTTTTCACATTACTTTGTTTTAGGAAATATTTTGGATTTAACGAGCTTAATTGTCTGTATTAAGCCTTGTTCGACTTTGAAACTGAAAAATCCAACTAATATTAAAATTAGTACAGTCATTACCGTGAATTTTCATGCAATACAGAAGCTTCAAGGTAAATAATCATACAAACATCATTATCGAAATCTAGATCCTAGATCTAAAAATGTACAGGATTCACAGCGAAGCACAAATAAAAAATAAAACAGTCACCTCCTGAATTATGTACACCAATTGACTGTAACATTTCCTGAACCCTTCATCTTATGCGTAACCGAACTCGTCACTCTGTTAAACATGCAAAAAAACTACGACAACATAAAACAAAAAGAGCATTCTTTATTAGCGGAGTTTCATAATGTGCTTAAAACAATGTCCAGCCAGTGGAAGTGCGTGCGACCGGGATCAAAGTGAATGAGTGAACGAGCGGGTGGAAGTGATCGGGTGAATGAGTCCGCACGGCTCGCCGCGCTGACCGGTATGCGCTACTTGCGTTGGACGCTTCGATTCTCCATTTGTTTACGCCTCGCCATATTTTTTGTTACTACGCTGTTTACTTGTATTTATACACAATTTTTATTTAACAATTAAATAAATACTTTCGCCTTTATTATACGCGGAGTGTTTAAAAACATAAATACATAATCCTTTTAATAATTTAAAATGGAAGGGGTGTTCAATATACAAAATTAATAATTTTATGTAAACGATATTACAGTTAGTTGACACAATTTAACAAAAATATACCTTTTTGACAACATTATCGCTATCAGTCACGCCTGTAATATAATTAGACCGTAGCTAGACCAGTGTAATTCAGAGGATGATCTGATTATCTGTACTGCCAAGCGTGTGAATGGGGCTTATTTTTAGATCAGAGCGAAGATAAGGCGATGTACACATTACACATGTAATAGTTACATTTAGTAGGTCAATATATTATAAGTACTTAAAATAGGTTATGTACTCTTTTTATAATTCATATCATAATTACGGCAACAGAAATAAAATTTTAAAGATTTGCATAGTTAACTGTTCATCATATACAATTTTAGTGTAAGTAAAAAATTTAAAATATCCTATTTAGTTATAGTTTCTACTTTTGAAAAGTGAATACACACTAAAAGATATTTTATATACACTTAACTTCTATTAACTCAAATCAAAAATATCAATAGATTACTAAGTGTCAAAAGAGCCGTGTGAACGAGGCTTTAGCACATTATAGTGAGGTAAATAGAAATGAGCTCATATTGAATGAAAACGTGGTGTTACGTAGTACGGACAATTGGCGGAGTTCGGAAAACGGAAAAACTAATTTGTAGGACACGACTCGCCACGTGTACGATGATATTAACTATGACTGCTTTCATTACACTCTTTCACCTGGACCACAGGGAAAAATCGACTTTTCCTATAATCCAGGTAAAAGAATAAAATCGCAAATATATTCTGACGAAATTGTTTGTAATTTGCATTCTCATCGCTAGAAGCAAGAGTCATGCGGCAACATGGGCGGTGTAAAGCTACTTCTACCATGCTGTACCAGTGCGAATTGGAGATATGAGTTAATAGTAAGTCACGTAGTGAAAAGTGATGGCGGTCGAACAGTAAAGGGAGAATCAGCACGGTTTAGTTTACATTTATAAATCAGAAGATTTGTTAAGGTTTTACCTCATTACTATTGTATTTATTGACGATTTTAATATGTGAAATAGTAACCGCAATGACGACGTGTCACCCATACAAAGCTATAAAAAAATTAATAAACTTTTTTCCATATGAAAGACCGTTGTTTTTTAAAGCAAACAAATTGAACAGTTTAATTTGTAACAACAGCAACGAACTGTTTTCCACTATCAGTAAACCGAGTGTTGCATTCTGCAGATAATTCAAAAAGCCAGTATTGGCCCGTGTTATACAAATTGCTCGCGTTCTTCTGTTCCCTGTTCAGTAACGGCTGCGAACAGTAATTAAAATGAAGGTATATACATATATTCCCAATTGTACAATGTTACGTTTTTTCACAGTAATAATTAAAATATATTAATTTGAGTTGCAATGATCGAGCTCAATGGCGTGCTAGTGGGGAGGTCTATGTCCAGCAGTGAACGGGAGTAGGCCGATGATGATGAAATTGAGTGGCAAAACTTGGATGGTTCTTCTTCGTAACCCACATACATGTGTACAGAAAATGATGAATATGGAATGAGAACGGCAGTCCTACCAGGATAGAGATATTTGGCACTCCGTGCCCTCTGACTACCCCGTAAGGGACTTGGTGTGAAGATAGTTATACATAATATGTAAAACTTAGGTACACAATTTCCGGCAATAGGACTCTATACCTTCGTAACTATTTCCTCCATAACGTGTACCTACTGGTGGTTCGGAAGGTGTGATGAGCAGATAAAAGAGACCTTCTAACTTAGGTAGGAGAATTAACTGCTAGTATCCTATATATCTACGGAACGCTGTCACTGATTGTTGATTGATTTGCTCGCTAGTTTTTTTATGTTACATGTCATAAGCTCTCATAATACATAAACACTGCAATAAAATAAAAATCTACTATCAGTCCATATAATTTTAAGTCTTTACCGGACTTTTCAAATTAATTACAAATAAATAATTGATAACAAATAAATTCAAATTAATTACAAATTATTATCGGTAACTTTAAATATAAAATAGCACATAATAGTACGAGTATAATAGTTACAGCGATCCATTGTTAAGGATCTTAAATCAAAAAGGTCGCGCACCAATAGCTGGTCCGGCGGCAACAATGCTAAGTACCGCGTAATTTGTCCACGAATTCCAAAGTTAAGTGCGCAGTAAATTTTATAACATTGTTTAACACTACAATGCAAAATGTCATCAGCTCTACATTGTCGAAATTGTTCCGAAAACTTTATTTATTTGGGACGACACGACTAAGATTTTTATTTTAATACGATCTTATTTATTCGTTTGTTCTTGTGAAACTCCTGAAACGAAGGAATGTAGGAGCATACTAAGTCAAAGTGAATGCTCTCCCCATTAATCCTGGATGATGAAGTTAAGTAAAAAAATATAGACAGCAATAAAGTTTAAAAATATATAATTATGTATATGTACACGTGATATGAAATTAAAACTTTTTATTTTCATAATTATTGTCTTAGTCTACCCTGTAATTGATCTGGCGTGATCGTTATAATCAGTACATCATTGTAATAAGCAGGTTGTCTTGATAAGTTCCCGCCTTAAAAAAATTACTAAAAGGGGTACCTTTATGAATAACAAATTAAGCTTTTATACAAACCGGTCACAAATCACAAACTCCCCGCGCTCAAGTATAAATTGGACTGTAACAAATATTATACATGAATTACGTATTCCTAAACGAAATACAATGGTCCAATGGTCTTAGAAACCCACAATACAATAGACTATAAATATTTTACAAGTAATTGTAATGAAAAATGGCCGTTGAAACACTCGGCGTTCCCGGATGAGGTCGAAATTTAAATTAAATTATCGTTCTACTACAAACTATTGGGGAGCTCTGTAATTGTCCATTGTTGAGAATAAATTTGATTATATCCTACCGCCGGGAAAGTCATTGACCGTTCAGTTCCAACTGGTCAAGCTCGATTGGACTCGTTTTGGTTTATATATCTACAAAAGTCCCACTGTTGAACATGTTCATATCCACTTGATAACACCAGTACTTTACTATGTTCGGCGATTAGACAATTTTATTCCATAAATTTCTATAATCAGACAAGTTTCATATCACGAATCTCACCAAAATATCTAGTCGATAGGGTCTAGTTGTGTTTGGATAGTACGCTGACACAGTTGCTTTGGGACCTCGTCAGGAGACATCAATGCAGTGTTCTAAGACTGTCAATATTACAAGTCGTTAAAACATCCACCAGTACTGGTTCGTTAAGCCGCACAGGAAGTGTCAAGTGATCGACCAATAAGCACGGGAGTGTGGAGCAATGTCTGCAGTGTTGCCCCATTAAATACAATGTTGTAACGCGTGTAGCATAATTCAGTCAATGTTGCCAGCTTATGAGAAACTTCCTAGCATTTTCTTAAACAATCCTATTTCTCTAGTACATGTACATCTGAATACGAATTTGAATTGTATACACCCATTACGATGCCAAGATTCTCCATCCCGTGACAGTCGTGTTTTCATAGATCAAAGATTACGTCACTTTTCAGTGAGTCAGTTACCATAGCAGTTTTATAGATTAGCAAAACATTTTGCAAAGCCTTCAGGCATCCCTGTTATATGTTCATAGGTTTGATACACTATAGTATAGCCTCGTATGTCTGTAATTACTACAGCTATCAATGCTTCGGATCTCGGGCCAACGCCTTAGATCCCATGTTGCCTTTAATTGGCATTCTGATCCTGGATCCTGGGCATTTAGGATAAGATTTGTAGGTAAATTAATAATAGATAGCGTTAAAGTTAAAAGTTATGGTATAACTTATTCACACAATAGAATAATGGAATCCAATGTAGTAACTAATGGAATCCTTGACAGGGACTGATCAGTATTATATGATCTGTCCGATCTGTGAATGATCTGTCTTATTTTAACTTGTGTGTGTAGCACACACATAAACCGCAATTATATTGGAAATATACTTTCTTTCTCTGTCTACCCTTTTGAGGGAATACGGGCGAGATGTCATAGGTATGTTATAAATTAGAAGACACACAAATAATGTGCTTCTCGCAATGTTCATAAACATGCAAGCAGTCGCCAATATTCAGATGTACGGCCGAAGTGTGCAAATCGATTGGCGCGAATCGCACGGGTGTTACCACTGTGACGAATCTCCGTACCGCGAGTTACTCATACTTTGCGCGGGAAAAAAAAATGGCGGCGACGGCAAGAATTTCGCGTCCATTATAATATGCGATTCGATGCGGTACGGTAAAAATGTAATTGTGAAACGTGCTATAATTTTCGTGGTCCCAATAATTTATTACTCTAACACATTTCAGCAACGACTAAGGCGATAATATTTATAGCTTCGTATTTACGAAGTTAGTACCGACACTAATTATAATATTAATATTGCTAATTGTAGGTGAGGAATAACATAATTAGATCTAAAAGTGTAACCTGACGCTTGTAATCCCCGAACGGGTAGGCAGATGAGTGTAGTACACGCCCACGTTTCATCAGATACGTTTACGTCCCATGGAATCGGTGGTGCGCCTATTGCCATACACCGGACACAGATCCAGACTCCGAGTCGCTACTAGAATTTCTCTATTGG
>DWDT01005451.1:0-10410 GCA_018245595.1 Microceris scylla
CTAGATCGGTGCCCGGTGTATGGCAATAGGCTCACCACCTATTCCATGGGACGCAAACGTAACTGGTGAAACGTGGGATTGTACTACACTTGTCTGCCTACCCCTTGGGTGATTACAGGCGTGATGTTACAAATCTTCTAATTAAAAAAAAACCATATACCTACCTATTGCATACCCCTTCGGGGATTACAGATATGGTGTTACATATCTTGTAATTGAATAAAAACCATATACCCATAGCAACCTGGAATCATTGACCAATTTGACTACAATTTTTTATTAAAATATGTTATCATTATACAACTTATTCATTGAACTAAACAAAACGTACTAATTAATTCGTTGAACTATTAATCAAAATACTAGAGTTCTTATTTTATTTACACTATATTTCTATCACATCTTTTCTATAAATACATACGTTTAAAATAACGATAACTTTTCATCACAGCTGGAGCACCAAGCGGGCCGCCGGTGGTGCGCTGCCAGCTGCGGAAACACAAGCCCAATCGGAAACCCCGGACGCCCTTCACCACGCAGCAACTGCTCGCCCTAGAGAAGAAGTTCAGAGACAAGCAGTACCTGAGCATCGCGGAAAGAGCAGAGTTCTCTTCCTCTCTAAGACTCACTGAGACCCAGGTACATGTTTATTACCCCTATAGCAAAAACCAAATGCAATCCAACTTCGTACAAATGTTATAAATGTAAAAATTCTTAAGGATGAGTGTACGGGTTTTTGTTACTCTTTCATGCAAAAACTACAGATTGAATATTAATGTAACTTATACAATAAAACAGTTCATACATCAGAATGACAAATAGACTATGATTTATGCAAATATTAAAAAAACGAAGGAGTTACATGAATATAATCCACAATGAAAATGTTTCTCTTATATCATCATCACCATCATCAGCCTACTCCCGTCCACTGCTGGACATAGGCCTCTCCAATAGCACGCCACTAAGGTTAAATATTTAGCATAAATCTATATTGCATGTGTAAGTTACTATTGCCAAAACAGTGAAATATAAATTCAATAAAAATTTAAATTTTATTTCCAATATATATTCTGCAAGAATTAATACTCATCAAAATAAAAAATTAACACTACTGATATTTAAACTTAATAATCTTTGTCTTTGACACTACGTAGTTATACCAAATATTTTATAAGTTACGCCGATATGAAAGTCGAGTGCGACCTAGTTGAATTTTAAATCTGAACGTAAAATATATTGTTGATATCATAAAAAACACAGATGATGTCCCAGATATTAGTTAATTTAATTATAAGGTGTACAAATTCCGAATATAATTATATATGTACATGTTCGTGTACTCGTCGAACGACGCCGTAGGTCCAGTGCGTTATCTACGCCTAGTTACATTCGACAGATAAAGTTTCCCTAATGGCCGTGTAACTGGTGATGTAAAAACGCACCTTTCGCGGGAACCAACAAATTGTAACATGTACATAAAAGTTTTAGAAGTGAAAATAACATGATAGTTTCGTTGAGACAGTAAAAGTTATTTAAAAGTTAAATATTTATTGCGTGCTGACATATTTATTCTTCATTGATCTATTGATATTTATAGACATGAAATACAACGAAAATTCTAATTAATTATTCTTATTATTATCTACATCATCGCGATAGGTCGTTTTCGGCGTAGGCAGAGAACACCGAATATTAAATTTCTATATCCTTACAGACCTGATTAATAATCTTAGTAATAATCTTGTTACCAACTTATACTAACTGGAGGAACTGACACAAACATTTAACTCCTACGGTCCTGTTGGTGCTCGGTTCCAGATGTGTGGGTGGCAGTGACCAGTTGTGACTGCTGCCTGGACGATAGATACTTTCTTCACTTAAAAAAACTCAACCATTCTGTTACCCACATATTTTATTTTTCATAATTGTTTCTTCTGCTAGCTGCTTCATTACTCAAATTATTCTTAGCCAGCTAATGTCAACACCTTTGAGACTTTAATGGAGCTTTTTAATGAAGTTTGAAAATCTCCGTTTAATTATTAAGTGCGAATATCTTTTATCTGTCGCGGTGAGGCCCGTTCCCGAGCGCCGTACCTACACACCACAGCAACTTAATTCACTTCGCAGATGCGCCAATTAAAATATATTTAAATTGATTATTTATGTACATTACAAAGATAATATTGATTTATTTTAAGTTATGCAATCAACTACCTTATCTAATTTCGATTTTATGCAAATTAAAAGTCAATAAACATTAGTAAATTCCTTCCATGTTATATTGTTTTAACACGTCACAAATTAACAAGCTTAATAAAGAAAAACTGTTATTATACCAAAACATATCGAGATGACCAGTTTGGTGAAAGCGACAGTGTTTTATATAGATCGAACACAGCTTCCGAATGTCATTAGATGCGAATAAGTTGCAAATTTGAAAACGTTCTTTAAAATGTCCGTTATAAATAGACAGACAGATAAACTGAGCTATTACGGCCAAACCATACCAAGATTTACTCGATTTAACGTATTGAGTACCAACACTCCAACATTTCATTAAACCACACACCAACAGATCACGTCGTTTCAGTTTTAGTGAAACGTAGTTAAATTATTATTTGTAATTTCAGGTCAAAATATGGTTTCAAAATCGTCGGGCCAAAGCGAAACGACTTCAAGAAGCTGAAATAGAAAAACTCCGTCTATCAGCTAGACCACTTCTGCCCCCATCTTTCGCATTGTTTGGAGGTGGGGGGGCGCCGCCGCTGTTCGCAGCGATGGCTGCAGCCACGAGGCCGCAATTGTCCTTCCTCGGAGGACCACCAACCCACCAACATGCCATTAACATGAATATACTGAATTCGCTTCAACCTCATTGACGTCAAGAAAACGCGGCATACAGTCATCAACCCAACCTGCCGCCATCTTTGTAAAACGGAACGTACTTGTCAAACTTTGAAATTCGAATTTTAAACACGTTCAGTACAAGTGATGCATTAAAAAAAAAGTTTAAATTGGCAGTGTTTTTTGTGAAGTGATAACGACATATTTTACTTATACTATAAGTAAGGACGATAAGATTTAAATATTAAAAATGGACTGCTGTAAACATTTTATATAAGATAGTTCTATGTTTAGGTAACTTATATAAATAGTAGGGAAATATGAATCTTTATAAACATTGTTTTAAAAATAATATCGATTTTTGAACTTAGTAACTAAATGATTGTAAACATTCGGTATTATTATAAAGCTGCTAGACAAAATTTTGAAATCAAGATCCAATAGAAATTATTCTTGTGTACGTTGAACTTACCCACCCACAAAGATAATTTCATTGAAACTCTATATGGAGACGACACAGTAAATTGCAAATCGTCAGAATACCCTGATATTAAATGTCTAATATTAAAGTCAATTTTATTATTTAACATATTTATCGATTCTTGAGTGACTCCTTAAAGGAAGGGATACAAACACGAACTTAATACGTAATGGCTGATGGTAGGAATATAGGTAGATACATGCTTCATCGTAATAATCAAGCACACATATATGTAGATGTATATAAAACATCTAACTAAATATTATTTGTACAGCAGCTTTATGGTATACTATGTCTTTTGTAAATAAATGCAATAAAGTAAAACATATTTTAATCTAGGAAACTTATTCTATATACTTAATCATCAGCTATTTATTTTATTCGTGTATATTATTATTACAATTTATTTAGCAAATACGACATTGTATCGGAGTATAAATAAAATAGTTACATATTAACGAATAATATTTACGGATTTTTTTAAATTCCCCTTAAACAGAATCGGATTCGATGGAATGTTTAACTGTCAAAAACATTTGTTCATTTCCAAACTTAAAAAGTACATACTGTAAAAAATATGCCTAAAAAATTTAAATAGTATCTCAATTGGCTGTGAAAATAGTTTTCAGGTATAAACGAAATAATCGCGCGGCTGAATTGTACTGTCGATCTTTGCCTCCTCCAATCACATTATAGACCCTACGTCGCGCGTGAACCTAACCTACAAATAAAGTATTTTGCCGCCAATTAATGTTGAAGTTAAAACACAAAATGGATACCTATTAAATATCGACATATATTAAATGTACTAAACAATAAATTATGTTCATTTTAATCATTACAAATATAGAATAATTGTTACTTGTATTAATAGAAAATTTTAAAAGACATATTTGTTAGGAGGCCTTTATTATTTCTTCTTTATTATATTTTACTAAGTTAAAACCCTAAGTCCTAATCTTTATAATATACACTCTTCCCTAATTAATTACTCAAGGTTTAGCAAATAATTTAGATATTGTAAATAATTGTGGACTAAATAATTTATTGCGTACCTAAGGTTTTAGTTGACATTCATACAATATTACATTTTATAATAAAATTATACTATTTTAAAGATTAATTGATGATTGTAGAAATTTTACATTGAGATAATAATGAGGCAACGACATTTTGTCTCATTCTTGTTATATAAGTGACAGAGACAGATATAGACTTACCCATATTTAGAATTATTAGCTCAATGTAAATTTCCGCAATGATAATATCTGCCATTGGGGATGTTGAGAGACTTGTTTGACTATTACGAATAAGGTGAGTAACAGAAAAAAATATAACCGATAAATACTACACGATGGATAAACAATGACCTGTAGGAAACAAATCTGTAAACTACGTTTGTATAATAGAGAAATCTGTTCATCAACATCAAATTATCAAACTTTTGTTTATGTCGCGTGAGTCAGTAGTTTGTCGCTTATCGCTAACGGTGGAATGAGTCTTCAAATACGAGAAGCTGTTTAAAAGGTGTATTTGGTCATCCAGCGTTTGTTTTACTATGCTCTATAATAAAACGAAGTTATATCATACATTGATGTTTATTAATACTCGGACAATCTCGAACTCTACCTCTACTTAAATATTGTATTCACATATGACTGTTAGGTTTCACTATACAGTCAGCAGTCCCAAAACCACTAAACCACACTACACGGTTAACATTTAATATGATATGATATGGGTTGGCGTTTAAACCAGTTGTTGCTTTCGGCATCAACTCTACCAAGAGAGTATAAGATTTTCTCGCCGTAAAAGATACATAAATATTCTAAACCTTGATACAAATAATGGACTGTCGCCAAACCAAATTTCATCCAAATCGATCCGTTAGTTTTTGAATGACAAACGAACATACACGCAGTCAAAGAGACAAACAAAACCTGTAAAAACAATTGTTTCGAGATCTATACAATGGAGGTTGGTAACACGTAGAAAGTAAATAGATTTCTAAATATTTATTATAGAATTTATTTTCTTTATTTCTGCTCTATTTGATCCATCGATAAACAAATGTGCGAGCGCGCTGCCAGCGCAGGCCCGGACGTCCACTAATGTGTAAAGATACCAATTGATGATACAAGCGATAAACCATGAGATGTGTGAGTAGGGCCTCGCTTACAAATAAATCTCCATACACTAAGAAAGGTCGGATAAATAAAAATAACAGAGATAACAATCTATATGAATAATATACAGATATTATCAATGCAAACAGTTGCTCAAGTATATAAATATTGGAACTCAATCGTTAGGGCAACGAAAATATTAACGATGTGCTAAGTTGGAACTGTTCTATAAATATTCATAAATATTCATTTTCCAAACAACATCAAACGTGTCAATCTTGCGCCGTCCACTTTACTGCGCCCAGCCGCCGCCCGACACGATTAATGTGACAACGTTTTAATTAATATGGCATATGATTATATTTTGACTAATAAAAAACATGTACCGAATATATTCTGGTACTATAATACAGTCTATCAAGCACATCGGATCTATGAACATAGATATTTGGCTTTCCATGCCCCCTACACATCCTGAAAGGGACCTGTCTTGAATGTGTCATAATAATAGAAATAAATGATTATTAAGATTCTTAATAAATAGTTCAATTCCAGTCTCAATATAGTGTATTTAACGTATACGAAAATTCAGCATGAAGCACAATTCACTGAAGGATCTAAGGAAAATGGTTCGGTACAAATTTACATAGATTAAATTTATCGTCAAGTAATGTACTCAACCCTGGCCTCAACCCTCTCTATATGAGAGGAGACCCGTATTCCAGCAGTGGAATTGTAACGGGTTGAAAAAAAAATGTACTCAGAAAACATAATTTAGTAGATTGTGATTAAACTGGATACTTTTAGTTTTATTTGGTTCTACAATTAAGTAGACAGAAACAAAGAGAATAATCGCACTACCAGATAGTACCAACATTTGGTACACTAGAAAAAAAGCACAGATGCGAAGCAAATTGTTAAAATGGTAATAAAAAATTAGTAATAGTATCTACCATATAAATAAACAGGACGACCAGTGAGCTCGCGACCGGATTTACCCCGGTATATTTACAAGAAACTTTCCATAATCGTCTATTAATTATTCCCATCTATTATCCAAACATTATATTTAAAGCGAAATGAAACTGTACTGACAAAACAAACTGTCCAATTTATAACGTTGATACTTATTCGTAATTGAAATCAATTGGACCGTGCCTAATTAGTCAAATGATTATAAAGTTAAACTCGAGAGACTGGTTAGTCAATATACATATAAAACTTTAACTGTACTGTTTGTTTAAATTTTTAAAATATAGTTACTGATGTAGTCCTTCGCTGCAAACAAAGTTTACACTTAATGCCAATGTTTTAAATTAGACAGAATTTTAATATCACCTCAATAGTAAGCTCCAAAAATAAGGTAACATTATGCATCTTAGCCTCGAAGAGGTAGGCAGAGGAGTGTACTACACTACCACATTTCACCAATTACGCTTATGATCCACTATGGAAAAGAAGTTGGGCCCATTGTCACACACCGGCCGCAAATCTAGACTCCAAACCAGTGTTAGAAATTTAAAGTTAGAAAAATCCAATAGTATCCGACCCGAAGATCGTCCCCAGGACGTGTCGATCACTAGCTACGCTTGCAACCACTTCACCGATGCGGAGAGTCGGGCTAACTGGTTAGCGAAAAAGATCCTTTTTGAACGTAAAAGATATGCTGACATTTCAGATGAACAAAGCCAAAGATACTATATACTGCTGTTAGTAAACTTGGAAGAGACACGACTAATAGCAGGCACGAGCCTTTTTACTTATTTAAGAACGTTATTACATAATATCCAATTTAAAAAATAACTGACATAAGTTGTTAATAGACACAGTTAAAACATAAAACTCTAAGATGAAGCTGCGTGTCAAAGCGAACCTTCTCGAATAATAAATGTTATCAGCATATCAGTGATTAGTGATGTGGTGTCCGCTTACCACCAGGTGGCGGAGAGCGTTGTCACTTCCAATTATTGGAGAATATTCAAAAAGCAATCAGCTGATTTGAAACACATTTCGATATTTAAAACACGTCTGGCCGCTAACAGTAGCTTCGCCTTATCAACAGCCAATTATTGTAGATAACATTTACATACGCCTTGGATTTTTAAAAACATTGGAGGAAAACTTCAATAGCACTGCGTAAAGGTGAAAGCGGTGTTTATATACAGGGTGATTATTTTTATTGTTACGATATAATAACCCCAGGGCCCTTACTGGGTAGATAGAGAGCAAGGTGCCAAATATATTTATCTTTCCAGATGTGACATGCGACATCTACCTTTGTACGCGTACGACGTTGTCGAAGACTACTGTGTAACATTTAGGTGATAAAAAGCATAATGTTGTAGCTCATAAGGATTTTGAGTAATTTCGTCCCAAGGACGCAGTGGTAGTGACCCCGGTGAGCTTCTAATAAAATAAAGAATTCGATTTCTGATCTAGCAAACATGTCAGTAGTAAATTCAGTTCTGCAATAACAACAATTAAAATGTCAAGGCTTTACATACAAAATTTGGTCAAAACGTTTGTGTTAGTGACCATGCCTCGGTGCTTTAGCTTGCACTTACATACTCGTATGTCGGAAAAACAAATTATAAATGTACCTACTTGTTTCTGTGTGTGTCCATAGTATCCATAACCCGTACGATATCAGTATAGGACCCTGGATCTTAAAAGAGTTATTTATTTAATCGCACACAGTCGCCCAAACTTGATTCAACATTAAATAAAGACATAACTTTGAAGATTTCCAAAAATTTTTAGCTGTGGTTAATATCAAAATATTTGCTACTCATTTTAGTTTAATACTCTAAGGGTGTAAGGGCTTCCGTCTACTATCTCAGGAGCCCAAGTCAACCTCACCTGCCCGTGGTACACGCTGCCATAACAGACGAGGCTCTGGCGACCGACTAATTGCGGTATAGCACAGCCTAAATTACGGGCATACCTAGATTATGGGCATAAACCCCCTTTTGGGGGAGGCCTATGTCTAGCAGTGGACTGAGATAGACTGATGATGATGATGATGACTGTAAGGTCTAAGATTCCATTGAAACCTGATGGTCGATACAAGTTCGTTCTTACTCGTAAATCACTTACACACCAACTGATCTTGATATGCACAAATAAATTACGGAGCAGCCTGTATAAATAGCCGTTCCTCTACACCATTAATCTATTAGTGTTTTTTATGTGTCGAACTGGTGTCGCCATACAAATTTTCATAATTTCAACATAAAAGTAAACTAAGTCAGTTTAGAATTGAGTTATAATATCCGACCACCACATTTGGCGGTTTATTGGCAACATGTCATATATATTATTACACACCTCGCTTAATTGACACTGTTACAATCAATTTTATTGATAAAAAACTACCTTCGACCGCTGAACTAAATGCGTATTAAATGCTACATGCATACTAAAAGCGAACTTTGCTTAAAATTGGGTAATCAAGAAGCATTAATACACCATTTACTAAAAGCCATTTCAACTTAATGGACGCTATGGGTATATCAAAATCATGATATAAAAATAGTTCTACGCAGCCACCATCATAAAACCGTGATTGCCCAAAATACTTAGTATTTTTTACGATCGTTAAATGAGTGATTATTTCAATCGACTTAAATGTTATGATTCAATTTAAAATTTAGATATGTTTATAAAATTTAAGTTTGCAGTTTGTCAATGTGGGTTAATAAAACCTGGGGCACGGCTGAGCCGCCGCCAAGTCCAGTGGTAAACAGTGTCATCTCATTCTACATATGTCATTTCATTCTACACTGAAATACGACTGAACGACCACTTTTACCCGGTCATGATAATGAGTAGTAACTGAATGATAAATGACTGAATGAGAAATGCCTTTAAGTTCAGTGATCCGCTTTGATTTTAGCTTAGGTGAGATTTCGTGGGCTCGATTATCGGTCAAGAGTAATACATATTTACGTAAGTATTTCTTTAGTAAATGTGTTATATACATGTTTATTAGCTCTCTGTTCAACATAAATTCTACATAATTTAGGATCAAGTGGCCTTATACGAGCTGGACTAATAAAATTATAAGACATATTTATTACTACTTATAATAACTATAATATTACGCTGTGTATTTTCCTAATTGCTTATGACAACGATGTCTTTATAATCGGGCAACTGGTAACCTGATTAAAAGAACTCGTATTAATTATACTTCCGACCAGACACTAAACCCAATAACACAAGGACAATCATCAAAATAAGGCAGTTAAAAAGACCAATTTCGTCCAACAGCTTGAACTAGCGGTGTTTCATAAGAAGACCGAAGAATGAAGACATCACATAATAGGTACCGTGACCCAATTAGCGCGACTATATCAAGAATCTCGTGGGTACTTGGAACAGAAACATCAATTTCCTATTTTATGGCTCCGAGTCGCAGAACGCAGCGGGATGACGGTATTATTGTTTCTTGATTGGTTTTTACAACTGTATTAAATGTTTAATTTGATTAAGAATTAAAAAAAACAAATTAGTTCAGCTGACAGAGAAATCAAAGCAGGTGCAAAAATATATACATATGATACGTACAGACGGCTGACACCGAGAAAAGAATATAATTATATTTTACATTGTTATGTGTATACCTATCTGTCATCTTCGTCATCATCCAGTTTCAGTCTACTCATGGATATTTTTTTATACACACAGCTTCTCGTACTAACTACGCTGCTGCCCGTCGGCGGCCAGGGCACCTGGCAGTGCCCAGAGAACCTTCGCTACACCTCGATCAACCGGTCGCCAAAACCTCGTCTGTAGTATAGAAGATTGCAACACGGGCAAATGAGAAAAGATATGGTAGTACTACACTGCTCTGTCAAAAGCTTTATAAAGCCATATGCATATATAACATGGTCTAAATTAGGTACTTTGTCTTTGAGCGGCAGAATTAGGAGACTGTATCTATGTCGCAATACA
>DWDT01005452.1:0-10408 GCA_018245595.1 Microceris scylla
ATTTTATGTAAATAATAATAATTTTAATAATTTAAATACAGTTAATTGAAAAGTAAAATTGTGGTATCATACAATGAAAATAAAATTTTTAGTAGAAAAATAATCAAGTATAAATATTTTCGCAAGAAATGCGGGTGTAGATAAATTTAATCGAATTACCGATCAATTAAATATTTTTTACAAATCAACCGGTTAGTCAGCAAAACGTATCCAAATTATCTTTCGTATGCAATATTAGTATTTCTATACAATGAAATATATAATTTATATTACCTGCGCATTTATCAATTGGTTTTAAATCCATAAGACGGATTAAATATAGTACCTAGCTATGACAAAAATGTAACATTTTTCACGGGCGGGCAATTGAAAACAATGTCAAGAACAGTATGTTTCTAAATGGTTTCACGTAATTCTACAGTTATAGTGGCACATTCTCGTTTTTCGAAAGAACAGAACTTCATATATGACCTCTGGAAAATGTAGATTGTCAGCATGCGTCGCTGAATTATTATAGACTGACAAAGTAGTCAGAATTGTTACTTGAATAAATTATTGTTTCAAGTATAAGTTTGTATGCGTGTTTCCATTATTCCCTTTTCTACATTTAATAATAATCTAACCATTTCTGACACTGATACCATTTCGATCACTTCATAATTACTCTAGCTAAGCAAAAAATTGCTAACTTTGCCGGAAGTGTTCGTAATTTTGATAATATCGTTTAAATAACAATTGATTGCAAAATATATTGCATTATCAATAAATTTTATAACTATATAAGATATGTGATCCACAATTCTACACCGTTATCTTTGATTTACGATACTATGGGTTTGAAATGCATTTAAATTTTTTCCTCAGATTCACATAAGAACATATGAAACCAACCTAAGTGATAATGACCCAGTGAAATGTTAGAAACATAGTATAACCATCTGACGACAGTGGAAATAGGGTACACAGTATTAAAACAAAGCCACAAGCACAGTTCAAGGCAATATAGATCCGAATGTATTGTGATGGAACGAGGCGGTGGACAAATCACCGCATTTCATCTGCTAAATGTGTTATTGTTTTAACTTGTGGCCGTTTTACACTGCGGTATACAATTAGGGTTGGCAGTTTGACTTTTAAATAATTAATTTACATATTTTAGAAATACCCTATTTGACAGTCGGTTAAACAGTATAACTGGTCAAATATGGGGGTGTACTACACTTCTCTGCTTAGCCCTTCGAGGAAATCCGGGCGTGATGTTACGTTATGTTATATTTTAGAGACCTACACTAATATATAAAATGGTTTGAAAAGAATATAACTTGCTCTATGAGAATTCAGATTTAATTTTAATTTTTGTACGAATGTAAGACGTCTATTTATCAATTAGTAATTAAATGTATTCTTCTGAGAAGCTCAAACTAACTTATAGTTGATTATCAGTTGACATACAATAAGTATAAATAAAATATAACACTTATTTAAAATAAATAAGCTGGTTCATACAAGTTTATGACGTTTAAGTTGTTCTAGGTGTGATATAATAACTACATTATCAAAGTCATAATCTAAAGCCAAATCTGAATAAACATTTCTTGGCTTCAACAATCTTAACTTCGATATAACTGAAACTACTCTAATTATTATTTTCATAATTAAAGACTTTAATGCACTTAATGCACTTCGGTGGCTGCATACCCTTTGAACATAACAATTTCATACATTGACTATCTTCAGTGACGTAATTCAAGCAACTGTGAAACGATTAAGCATTTGGAAGGGCAACACCATCATTTATAATAAAAAGTAAAAAAAAGATATGCATATACTACCTACTTTTATCTGCCCATATCTTAAGTTAAAAAACAGATGAAGAAGATATCATAAAATATAATTATATAAACATATTGTGTGGAAAGAACACGGCAGGTATTCAAGGATAGGGATATTTGGCACTCCGTGCTCTCTGTCTATCCCGTAAGGGACTTGGCGTGAAGATACGTATGTGTGTATGTATAAAAACAGATGACATGGACACATATTCTAAAGACAACTTTAGGGCTTTCAAAAAGTTGATGGCATTTATGTGAGGGATGTTTCTGATCTGGCAGAACTGATAACCCTACTTGATAAGCGTTATGGACCTACAATCTTACTACCGTAGTTGTGGTCTGGTCATGTGTACCTGTTTTGAAACATCGCATGTATGTATGTTGGTAAAAAATTTAAATAATTTCTGCATTTACATGACCATACACATATCCTTTTAGTGTCTTGTTTTTGCTTGCCAACTTTTATATCGGCGTCTTTTATAAGTACGATATATGCTAGAGTTAAACTTGTAAATTATCACTTATATACCTACTAATGCAACGGGCAGTGACTAATAAAATAATAGTAAGTACTAGGTACTTTGTAATAGGTTATTCTCACGAAGTATTATTTATGGAAAAAAATAGAACATATTTGTATTTTCAAAATGTATTTTGTTTCATTCCGTTATGCGTGGTTTTAATGTCATTACGTAGAGAATGATAATATTATCTTGGCACACCCCTACACACAGCCGTCCGATCCCAAATCAAGCTCTTAAATAAATATGCACTTAGATATTTTTACAGATATTCGTCAAATCTACGAAAGCGGCTATCGGATGTAAAATTAAACAATAATGATTAATTATTTGAGCTGACCGTTATCATGATTATTGACATTGTCAAACTTTTTATCGCTCCTGTAGATCCTCTTTTCTAATAGTGAGAAGAGTAATCGTCTAAGATTCCACATTGTCCCATTGCGTATTTGTAGTTTTTATCTGGACACATACACGTGCAGATTTATTCATAATATTTTCTTTCATGATTATATCATCTCATGATCATCTACATCTGAGTAGGAAGCAGAACTCTTCTTTTAGAACTCAAGAAGGAGGGTCACAAGAATACTGTCACTGCTACATTCAGGGTTTATCACCATGTGCTTTTTTGGTTAAGAATAATCCGTCAGTAAATTCCTGTTAGATAATTAATTAAATATTTGCCAATATTACATGCCTGTTGTTAATAGTTCCAGATTTGCTATCATGAGAAAACGAAAATAGAATTTTGAAAGGGTAGGTGGTGAGGGAGACGAAACCCGCCTTGGCTTAAACGACAGCCCCCATCTTGGCTTAAACGACAGAATTTACTGATCCACTTAGAAAACGAAAGTATAAAGGTATTTGGCACTAAAAAATTTACCTAATACACTATAATACGTATGTATATTATTACCATTAAATGAGCTGGGCAAATAATTTAATAATAGCACCCACTCAATTGAATAAGGTGGATCAATAAATATTGACAAAATTTTATATAAAATGTACATACATATATAGATAACTGGTAAATATGAACTATAGTCACTTCTCATTCTGATAAGAGTACCTACAACAGTAGAATGATAAAATGACGCTGATGCTGATTTGAAGAAAAAAGGTGTACATTAATACTAGGAAGAAATATCATATGTTTCACAATCGACTCTTGTATTTCTGCACTTTTGGATTCCGCTCTCTTCTTACAAAAACAAGGAAGGCCAATCGGCCGTATAGAAAAGTTTGTCGACAGCTCTAAGGAGTTCAGTCGCTGTTACAACGTATACTATATAATCTTAAAAATGCGCATAACATCTTACAATTTTCGAACTGCGTGCTAGGATTCGAACCCAAAACACAAAAGTGCAAGAGTAAAATTTAAACCACTAGAATGTCGATTGGCCTCAAATATTTGTCTTATATCATAGAATAAAATAAACCAGTTTTGTTTAAATATTTTATAACAGTACAATGATTGTTTATTTTGAATGTATTTATAAAATTAGCTACTGAATGAAATCTGAATATGTAATGCTACTGTATGAATCAACGTGTCGTGATCGGATATTCGGTTTCATCAATCGGCCACACTTTCAACAGTCCTGTTGTCTTGAAATAAAATTACAATGTGATATAGAAGTATTGTAATAAATGTCTCTCGATTCGATATGTATGTAAATTTGACCGTAATTTAATTTAATCTAATATTTAGTCTAGACTTAATATTACTTTGTATATAATATATGCATATAGACTCGGCTCGTACCTACATAAGTATGGCATATATATGTGGAACAAAGCTACTATGTCAACTATACATATATGTATGTATGTAGTACGTTGTTATAAAACTAGTTTTGACGCCTTAAGTGTCTCATGTTATTTTTGTGTCACATTTAATTTTCAAAGAACACATAAACACAATTGACGCCGGCTTCGTCTTTGGATATATATTAGAAAGAACAAACACGCTTACATATTGGTTGCGACGATAGAAACTTTAAATTATCCAGAATTTATTGCTTTAGTCGTTGTTCGTTAATAAGACGTTAATCGATTAAGAAGTTTGTTGCTCCGTTAGACGTTGGCTAATTAAGAAAATTGGATGAATGAATAGAATTTTAACTGAGTAAAAGTTAAAACAGATTTAAACTCACCACTATTTATGACTAACAGGAATTAAATGTTCGTGAACACGATGCGATCCAAGACAAGCTGACGTCTTGGTCAAAGCAAGTAGCACTATTAATCACTTCAACGTGTTTCATGGGCGCTCATCACAAGAGATACCAAGTGATTACTGTTCCGTGGTGCACGTTCGGTTGTGCCTTTGCCAAAATTTCGCTAACTTTCGGGCACGCGCGCGCATCACAAACACTATTCCATGAAACTGATGTCCCCCTTTACAATAATCCGCGGCGAATTTCCCCTTGCCACCATCAGGTTTCAAGATTTATGTAGCGCGTCCTGCAGTCCTTCGGTCGCATGTACATGTAATTTGTTCACCGGCGACGATATCGATGACGACTTTGTATTCACACGCCGCCGAAACTCTCTTCGCTAATCGGTATGCGAGACGCGTCCTCCGCTTTCCTCTTTGTAAAACAATAGAGCGTCGACGCACCCCAGGGTGATAGGTGGCTGATCGTCATCGTAGGTGATCTTCATTACCGGAACGTCAGCTGGTACGATTTATTAGCTGGGTTCATACTTGTAATGATTGTTTGTTGTATGATTGCGAGCGGTATCGCGGCGGTACCGGTATGGAATGGAGGCTCGGGCGGTGTAATCGTTCGACGTCGCCTCGCCAGTTGGCCACTGGGTTAGCGGTGTTCCTTTTCCTGCTTCGCGCATTTAATGGGTAACACACTTACGCCCGTCTATTCCCGAGCAGTGATCAAATTAGTGCTAAACGGCACATAAAAAGCATTAAAACCCACGTCACAGGATATTCAAAAGGACGTTGATTCGTAATGAATAAAATATCACCACTTTATATTGAGATTGCAACCAATATAGTAGTCACGGCGTGTGTTCGCGATGCAACTGCATTTTCTTTGGACGAGCGCACTGAAAATATTAAATACCTACATGCCGAATGCAATTACCTCTCGTCTCAATTCTCCGAGAGCAATCTAAATCTTCGCTGCTGTTCACGCAATGCGATGAAAGCGAAAACTAAAACAAAACGCTCTTACGTTACTACATCGGTGCTCGTATCAAAACTATTCAAGATGGTGAGATTATCTCGAGAATCTAACATTCAAAACATAAAACAATTAGGTCGGAACGTGTTGTGTCGTGTAAGATATGAATATTTCATAATCTTTGTAATTCGTTCTAACCATAACAATAGCGTCGCGGAAATTGTGACTATATCAATTGTGTTTCATTATTATTATTTATCTTTTCTATTTCCTGACAAATTACACTTAAACTATTAGGTAGTAATAGTTTATTAGGTAGTCGAAATTACCAACGTACATTTTATGTACCTACGTAATTTTCATAGAGATTTCCTAATTATGTCACTAATTATCCCAACATTTTTAATAACATTGTGTTTTTATATTCAACACACATTAATTTGGTGAAATACTCCAAAGGTTGTTAGTAGATCTGTACGTACATTTTTATATCTAGATGACATGAAACAGATTATATCACCCAGTTTAAGGACAGCCGGACCTTACCAAGTTGCTGGATTTTCCTGTTTATTTCTCGCTACCTTTAAATCCATCTGTCGCTCTGATCGTTTACAGTATCTAATGCCCAATTACCGTCGTTAAGTTGAATACGTTTATATTGTCCATTGCTCATTTGTATCTAAAAACTAAATTTACAATGAGTAACTTATAGTTTACGCTTAATTCTCTCCTATTAACTTGTACGTGTATGTAGTTATTACAGAATCATAGAAATTTTTTTAGAAAATGTACTAATATTATAGAAAAATGTATTAAAACATTATTATGGGCTGTATGTAACAGTATATCAATAAATTAATAATGTGTAATAAATAAACAATAAATAATGTGATTAAAAGTTAAGTATAAAAGTTATATGAATAAAACATCACTTTTAAAATTGCCTTAGTCATTGCGTTGAAATTTAAAGCAATTGATGTTGCCATCTTCAATTCAGCAGCTTTCTTAATTTGAATTCTTGTCAATTCTTATTCAAGATGGAATCTTGAACCGCAAGGGACCGTGCACCCATGTAAACGCCATAAATAATGCATTTGAGTGTCGTTTTGTTGTGGTAATTAACTATTTGCACATGGTGGTACATCGTGGAACTAGATTTACAAACGCTTTTTGTCACCACGTCGGCATAGATTTCTTAGGGCATATGCGTAGTTCCTGAACTACAAGTATTTTAATAACAACTCAACTTGTTCTCGTTTCGCTTGCTTCTACGTCTAATAAGTGACCATTGTTTCGTGTGTCGCCTATCAATTGGTTTAAGACGAGAATAGAGCAACTTTCTACCACACACACGTGCTAGCTTTTCATTGAAATAAGCTAATTAGTAATTGAAATTTATTAGTAGGTACTTCTGGACATATACATATGTACATACCATATAATTAGCTGACTATAGCACGACTCAACCATCTTGATCTAAAAGGTTAGATGCTGGCTATCGGGGGAGTCAAAAGTCTCCGAAACCAGTTTGCGCGTGTGATGCATGTAGGAGAACCACGCTAGGTTTGACGGGATAGAGGTATTTAGCACTTAGCGCTCTCTGCCGACTCCGTAAGTATCCTAACCTAACGTGACGATGTTAAATAATGATAAATTGGCCCAGTATTTTATATTCATAAATGAGTTACTACACGTGTGGTGTTACTTTGGACATTTTAAGTCCAAGTGTTAGTTTCTGCTTTTAGATGAAAATGTATTGTAATGTATAAATGAAAATGTATTGTAATGTATTGCAAAACTCTTATATAAAGCCGAATTGATATAAATAGGTCGATGGATAGTGGTCGAGCCTTGTACCGGAAGTTTAAAATAGCTTACAGGGAATCTGATAAGATTGATATGTAGTGACAACATCGTTTTGTTTTATTTTTGTTATCTTTGTCTGTAATTATGTTTGGGTCGACTGAAAGAAAATGCGATAAGTCTATTTATTGTTCGTGGTTCTTGGCTATGTTATATATTCTCTCGTGCGATATAAATAATAAAGCGTAAATATCTGTTGATATAATATCTATATATTTGTTTATTTATCTACGCATCTGTTTACCTACGGTCTATTCTCGATGTATGGCAATAGACTCACCACCTGTTCCATGGAGAGACGTAAACTGATGAAACGTCAATACTACATTCGTCTGCCTATCCCTTAGGAAATTTCAAGCATCCTGTTATCTGTTGCAGTTATATACAGTAATATTTAGTAATAGGTAAGTGTATCATTATCAAATATACATATAGGTAAGTGTATCATTACATTATCACTTGAATTAATCTTTCTATTTCCATATTTAATTAGACTCAGCATCGTCGTCATCTTTTTATCGTTCTATGTCCTCTAAGAATAAAAACGGTTAAACCCATAGCCTGCCACGCTGACCATATGCTGATTGTCAGCCTTCATATTTTCAGTCAACATAATGAAGAACTTTAAGGTGTGCCGGTTTCGTTATCTTTACCTACCATTAATTTGATATTTAATCTTTGAAGGCACATAATTATGTTAAAAAATGCATACCAGGATTTGAACTTGAGACCCTCGGAGTGAGAAGCGAATTTCTAAGCCATCAGGCTGTTACTGATTATATTATATACAGCAAATATAACAATGAACGAAGCTTATGACATTCGTCAGAACAAAATACCGAGAGACCATAGTATGTAGCTTCTTGGAAAACTGTATTTAAACGGTTATGAGATAGTCCAATCACGTATACCTTTATCGCGTAGATAACGGCCGCTGATTTGCGAAATAACCAATTTAAATATATTAAACTGTCTTGCCTTTATGGGTCATGACTTAGTGTACTAGAATTTGCTGAAGAAAACTGTATGGAATATAAAGAAATGACTCTTAAAGTTTGACCTCATGTTGCAGACTCCATTTGTGAATTAGAATTTCCTTTGTATACATACATATATACTTATATACGGTTATTATTTAGAAACTCTTGCACTAAACACAACTTAGTTGAAACGTTTCAAGTCTCCTTAGAATACTAACAATTCAAGATTTGTTATTCGTCAACAAAACATGTAGGTAGGTACATACCTACGAGTAGGTACATAGGTATTGTTCCTGCATGAAGAATACCTTCTTCCAAGATTAATATGGATAAGAATCTAAAAGACAAGTAGACCTATTAACTACATATTGTTATCTACTATTATAGCATAATACCTACTAGGTTCCCTATGCGTTAGGCAGAGAACACCAAGTGGCAAATATCTCTATCCTTACAAACCGACGTGCTTCTTTTACTTCCATGACCCTCTTCATATTATGTCTACGCTGATTAAAGAACATTAAATGTAACTACATACACAAATAAGCATACGGTACCTATACTTTTCTCACATTTTAAAGCAAAATCACCACAACTAATAAATCACGAAAGCACTAGTTTCTGATCAGAAACTAGTGTTGAACCACGAAGTCACTAGTTACGGGTCAGAAACTAGTGTCGAACCACGAAAGACTCGCTTGATATTAAAGCAAAGCCTTAATTAATTAAACTAGTGCTAATTTCTCTTTACGACTAAACGCGTACTTTTACGATGTCTAATGTTTATCAGTAATGACCGAGCAATACTTATTTACGTGTCATATTAAATGAAGATCGAGTACTAGATAAACTACCGGTTTTACGAGTACGCAGTGCCAATTTTAATTACGCGCCTAAAAATATATACATTGATTGTCAACTTAGAAAAGTTAGATAGTCATTTAAAAACGTTTATTTAATTATATATTAATGATAGGAAATTTTCGACCTCAGTTAAATTCGTTATATGAATTTTAGAATAACATATAATAACAGAATTTACTGACACTGACAGTTCCATTCTGAAATTCCGGTCTAAGGTCAGTACTATTTGTCTATGGATAGATGGATGGTGAGCCCTATTTCACATTGCATTTATTATTCATTTGCTACTCTTTTCGCAAACAAAATAGTTTTTTTTTCCGATATTATGAATATTTCCGAAATCCAATTTTGTGTAGCTTGAGAACAATGAAATTAAACGTTAACAAACTATCGCATGTTAAAAATGATTAGCTATTGAATTTCCTGTAAACGCGGCCAAATTAAGTGCACTAACTACAGTCGATGTATGCGACAGGCTCCGTTACATAAGCAACATTTTAAATAATGCCTAAGTAGTTTTAGGAAGCGGGAGGTTTTAAGGTAAAATGGTGTTTCCAAATCGACTTGTTTTGAATAGAAATGAAGGAAATAAACATCCTTTGAGAATGGCAATTGTTGAAAAACGAATGTCGTACTATTATATTTATTGAACGTATTAAAAAATCGATTGAGATATTTCATTAGGTATACCTGTTAGGACAGATATTTGATATTCGATGCTCTTCATCTACCCTGCAAGATACTTTGCGTGACGACATAATAAAAATAACAATAATTTAGCAATAGGGTTTTTGGACGTAAGCTGACAAGCGAATGCTACTAAGTATGTTGATGTATGGAAGAACTTTCTAGAATGTTGCATACACTGACATGATTGATAATTGTCAATATAAACGTAACTTAATTAGTTGTAATAAGCTTCATTGTTTAATTATTAAAAGTGTGAAATATTACAAGTACTCGTACATGAAAAAGTGTCGTAAATACCAATTTTCTGGACTTTATATTAACATAACTAAACAAGTTTTGGTTGGTGGTTGCTGATAAAATATTTAAAGTACAGTATTATTACGAGACTAGTTGATGCTTAGGTTATACTATATTATAGTTGATGCTTAAAAAACCGTAAAAATTTGTAAAGTGAAATCTTTTTAGTAAACCAACTAACATTGTACACCTATAATATTATAATAATT
>DWDT01005453.1:0-10406 GCA_018245595.1 Microceris scylla
TCTAAGATGATAGCAAGTGATATTTAAACTTAAAACGCACTTTCGTAAAGAGGTGCGCGCCGTGGGTTTGAACCCGGAATTCTTAACCACTAGGCTATCACTGGATGAATAAAGTTGGCCAGGTTAATATCAGCCTACAGTCATCTGCTTACAACTTAGTTCTATAACTATAACATGGCTAATTATAGAGTTTAGAGACAGCCTGGTGAAACGTTTTATTCAATCCCATGCCTTTTTATCATTTAAATTGTCCTTGGTTTCATAATAAGCTATCATACAGAGGACGTGAGTGAAGTTTAGTGAATAAAGGTTTAAGAATTCCTGTAACAACTGCATATCCAACAAAACATTAAAGCAGCAAATTTTATACATCCAAACTGGCCATATCACGATCTATTAATAATATCATCAGGAAGGATAACACACTGCCAATCTTCTTAACCACTTCTTAATTCGATCTAACAATGGTTCTTGTTGTATTGCCGAGTTGATTGGCGTCAATTAGTCTTCCCTGCATTGCAGAATCTGTAATTCATAAGATAAGCAAAACAAAGCAATTATTTCACAAAGCGATTTTTACAGATACGAAAAAAAGATTTATTTTATAAAGATAACTGTACAAAGCCAAGAAATATTCTTTAAGTGTCAGGGGTTCCAACCATCATCTCAGGAGCCCAAGACAACCTCGCCTGCACGTGGTGCACGCTGCTATAACAGACGAAGCTCTGGCGACCGGCTGATAGCGGTATAGCGCAGCCTAAATCACCATCATCATCATCATCATCAGCCTATCTCAGTCCACTGCTGGACATAGGCCTCCCCAAAAGAGGATTTATGCCCGTAATCTCCACGCTGGGCATGCGGGTTGTAGATCGCCGGGGACAGCTTTTCGCACCGCCGACGATGCTGCCCCTCGGCGGCCAGGCAATTTAGCTGTGGCCATTTAGAGGGTGTAAGGGGTTCCAACCTTTTTGGGGAGGCATATATACAGCAGTGGACTGAGGCTGATGATGAAGTGATTTTTACAGAGAACATGTTTCGTTTCTTTGCTAAACTTGGTAACCCCGTGTAGACATATTTATATGAATCTAAATCATTCATGATTTTCGTTGATTCATGTAATAGCACTATGTTGATACCAAATAACTCAGTTAACATTTCAAATAATGAAATTTCGATAACTGTCCCATCACTGCGATAAAAACTGTAATAGAATGCTTAATGGGATCCACACCGCACACAGCTCCAGCATTCGATAGATATCTATTGAAAGGGCCTAATCCGAGCTGAGGAACAAAATGACTTTAATTAAATTACTCAATTAATAATGGAATGTTCTAATCAAAGGCTGCCGTAAAAAGATAGATCTTAAATGCGCGCGCGCACATGACTCGGTGCCGTTAGCGACCTCTAGTGCTTCGTAATTGGACTATCGATATCGATGCTCGAGATAAAATATCTTTGCGCTGAACATGTATTTTAATTTTAATTACACCGTAAGTACTTTAAAATTACACTACATTTCGTTGCGCAAAATTTTAATTTGAAACTTTGTAAGACATGTAGATAGATATGAACATAAAATTCAATAAATATAAAATTCAATTTGGCAATCACATTTTATTTTGATACTAGCTTATTTGAAGGAATACTGGCTTGTATTGCAATATTGTCAAGGATACCATAATCAGACAAATCTTGAAGTAAATTAAGGATGAAATATTTATAAATATTGAATATAATTATATTGTCAAAATATCAAAACTCATATACTCAAACACAAATAGTTATTACAAGTAATATTATACATTATCACGCGAGGTCCCATATGGCATACGGAGAGAACACCGAATGCTAAAATAGGTACCTGTCCTTATAGACCAGACATCTTTATCCTTATAGACCAGACATCATTATATTACATTTATTACTTTCAAATTACGTGTCTATACAAACAGACACGCAGATTTAAGAAAAAAAAAATTATCTGTTAATATGTTTGCCGTGTATGGTAAGTAATGCTGTATTCCAATTAGAAACAATTTTCAATTGATCCAATCTCGTTGGGGCAATTGCGAGCGTGTGCGCCAGGAAATAAAGTCTATAAATAAGTGAATTCTAGACGTGATAAATAATTCTAGATCTATTAAATCTAATAAATAAATTGTAAATAGTACATTCATCATTCATGTCCAAACGGTTAGATTGTAATCAGTTTGCAGTGCATCTGCATTTTGGATTGCCGTCTCTTTCACGACCCATAAAGTCTTTCTCTTTGTGTATAATGAGAGACGTGGACACCAATACATTGGGTCAAAAAGTGTAAATCTTTTTTACCTAACGCGTCAGTCGGTTTGCGCACCTACAACCGAACTCAAATATTGGAGGGGTAGGACTAATAACATCTATTAGTAACAAGTTACATAATATCACGCCTATATTTCCGAGAAGGGGTAGCAGAGAAATGTAGTACACTCTCACGTTACACCAGTTATGACATAAAATGTTATAGGAACAACATACTTTGATACGGAACGTTTGCTAGTTTCTAAGTCTTGGAAGCCGCGACCCGATATCCATTGTCCATATAGCAGCTGTGTACACTAGCGGCGTACACGTACGTGGACACACGAAGACACAAACTCTCAGTGCAGTGTACCTGGGTACAAACTAAAATTAATTCAGTTATACACAGTCTCGCAAGTATTTCACACGTTAAAAATCACTGTTTCGAATCTTATTTGAATGTCTGTCTTTGATTACGGATAAATGTATTTGAATATTCGTTCAAGTATACAGTGAATGGACGCAATCTAATAAACACCGTTTATATACAACCAATTATCTTTTTGGCTGACCATATGGAAAATTGAATGGAATAGCGATATTAATTAATGATCGATTTTTCTACCGATTATCTAAATATATTCGCAACAGTATCATTATTGTACTTACATATATGTACATATAAAACTCGAATTTAACACATAAAAACGGAAAAAATCGGAGTAGTAAAAAGGATAATTGAAGCGATGTTGGACTCAAAATGTCACATAAAATTTTCCAAAATGCTCGGCTGAGCGGAACACCTATCAGTGCTACTTTGTACTGTAACTAAATCCATTCGCACTTAGAACATCACATACACATGTACAAAACACCAGCAAAATTTTACTGTATGTATGGATATTTATATTTTGTCTGTGTGTGTTCCACACACACTAATAAACTGATATGCGAATGTAGGAAACAAATGCAACGCGTAAGAATACGGAACACAAAATCGTGGATGTATTCCAACTGATAACACAATAATTTGTGTGATTATAGAATTGATGTAAAATGGAAAGACAAAATTACGATTTTTATATTATGTATGTAGTTCGTATCCATTTTGGTGTTAGTTTTATTAAGACCTCGTTTTCATAACGTTGAATATAAACGCAATTTCGTGTGATAGTATTTTATTAGTGTTATTGAAAGGTGTCTCAAGCTAAGTCTTACAACTTAAGTCTAAATAATTTGAATTGATTAAAATTTTCCAGCCATTGCTTTTTAAATTATTTCGTGTAATCCTTATCTATTTATTAAAGATGGTCCTATATTTTTCAAAAAGGTGACCATGTCCATCGAAGATGTTTCAGTCGCAACTAACACAAATTACTTTGTCACCAAAAGTGCGTAGAGGTCATCAGTAGAAGCAATGTTTAATCCTTTAGGAGCCCTGAACCCAGTCTCCATATGGATGATTATAACATCAAAAAATTCTGCTTACCAAGGTCTCCTAAGTCCCTGTCAAATCTTTTGCTCGTCAAGGTCCCTAGATAGCTTCTATTCACATTATAAATATAGGTACGCATGACCACCGTGAAAGGACATATCGTCTGCCTTCTCCCGTGTTAAAAATACACGTAAATACATAACAGAAATATTGAAAATAATGAGATTTTAGATTATTATAACCAGAATAAAATATACCTTTGAACATAACACACATTGTCATACATATAAAATAGTCATAAAATCATACCACAAAAAGGTTCTGGACATGTTGACAAATTAGTCCAGAAATATCCAGTTCTCTTGGCATAAAGTACCTACTGGCCAGTGCACTGTGCTCTGCAGCGGTGCAGTATCTAGACGCTCACAGAGAACCTCGCGATTAACACACGCAAGGGCTGATAACGCAACTGTAAATAATAAATACACTCCGTTCATACTGTTTATTTATAAGACGAGCCGTATTCATAGCGACCACTTCGGTTTTTGTAGGTACATATGTATGTAATAGTTATTCCATAGTTTCGGACCTGTACGAGGTCCTTCCTCATGAGCTCCCGGCGCTTGCAGAGAGTTCGCGGCGGAGACTTGTCGGGCCACCCCGAAAAACGTACGTGAGTTAAGCCGGTACATTTATAATCATGTGTATAAACACTCACGAAACATTTAAGAGTATTATACTTGATGACTTGAAGAAAGCATTGATTTCTATGGTTTCTATAATTTTAAGCTCCTAAGTCGTTACATATAAAACAGTTAGACAGCTAACTGAATGGACAAATCCATAATTCCATCTTATATTGAATGGTTATAATAGTTATAGTAATAGAATTTGGTAATTCGATAACAAAAAAAAAATGGTTTAATTTGGATTAGAACCACCTTAATCCAGTTTGAAGTGATTCCATCTCCACTTATTTTTCAATGGTTCATGTCAATATCATTTATCCGTTTTTGTCCTGTCAGTTACGGTTGGGTTTAACAGCGAGAAGGTTTAAGGCCACAGTGTGCCACGGTTCGGTCACTTGATATAACCTTTGCGAGAGGAATTCGAGACGGTGTTCGAAAGTAACACCGGCGCGTTGTAGAGCTGTGAGGATTGCGATATGTAGCGCGGTCGGTGCAGTCTCCGGCCGCTGTTTAGTTGCTGGAGATTCTAAGTCCTCGAATTAAGGTTTAAATTGTTAATTGAATAATATATCATCATGTCTGTACTGCCCCGAAAGGCCTCGTAGGCAAAGGAGTGAAAACAAAAAGGCACTTGGACGATTAACCACTTACGTTATAGGTATGTTCCATCATGAGATAGGAAGGGAGCCTATTATTATACGCTGGTCAGATATATTTACAAGCATTAATACTCTAATGGTATATAATTCAGCCGTCTACTGCGGGGGTATTACGTGAGAACACTCGCGTGCATCTTCTTTTTCATAAAACAATGTATGTTTTGAAAATTAAATACCACTGTAAGGGTGAATTAAATACCGCTAGGAAATCTTTAAACCTTAGTGTTCTCTACAAAGTTCTCCAAGGCGTGTGAAGTCTACCATTCCCTACTTGATAATCTTGATATGCGAGGTATATTAGGCTGCTTTCCTTTTATTCCGAGAGACGATCCGTGTTCATCAGTGAAATGATAAAAAACCATCGACAGAATTGATTTATTCCGTGTTTATTTGTGATAGTTCTACCCATATTTCCAGTGTTTGTCAATGTATGCAATAAAAATCCCACATAAACCACTTTGAATGAAAAACCTAATTTAACTAAACAATAATAATACCTACTCGTATATGACCTACTATGAATACGTCTCAAGAGCTTTTTTCTCCCCGCCCCGAGCGGGGTTATCGCGGAAAAGTTAAGAATTTTTCAAAATTTTATCTATGTGAGTCGCACGGCTGATAACACACACATGCACACTTAGAGCTGCACCGCACTTGAGTCTGGTCTCTAGCTGATGAGAGACCAGTCGAGAACTTTATGATCAACTCGCGAAATTTGATATCGATTCTATCATTCGTCTGTGTTTGTGTAGGACTGTAGCTGTGTTGTGATAGTTGTTTAAAGCTGTGCTATTTTATTGTAGTGTAAAATATATATCTTTTTAAACTGTGACGCGAAAAAGAATGGTTTTGTAAATGAAACGCCAATTTTAAAATTATACACTACTGTAAAAAATATTTTGTTATTTCAACCATGGATCGAATCGGTATCAAACGGCTTAGTGCAAGAATTGTGTCCAAATATCGAGTATTGTTAATCGAGTTTTTCAATCAGTTGCTACTGGATATCACATCACTAATAACCAATAAACTAGACCAAGGAGTTACAGCAACAGTTCCTTAAGTCGTAAGTCGTGGAACTGTCAAAATAAAAGCAATTTTCTGTTGCGAAACTTAAGGTATTGTTTTGAGTGCATTGTTATATATTTAGGACGTTTCTTTGGTGTCGTGAAGAGTTTTTGTTAGAAAAAAGATAATGAACAAGTGATGTTTTAAATGGAAATTTTATAAGTCGTCGTGGCGCGGGGCGGGCGTTTTTTCACGTGACTGGAGGTAAAATTTTCCACAATTACGCAATAGATGTTAAAAAAAATATGTATATTATTTTGAATATCGAAGTTTTTTGTTCCCTGCGTCCGTTTATGGTACAGTGGTGTGAGTTTTGTGACGTTTTCCGAAGGAACATTAGGTTTTTAGCCTGAAATCCTGTGAACTTTTTATCGCGATTAGTCATGTTAGTTGGTTTTTTTGAGTTCAGTGTTTTTATTCTTTAAATGTGCTTTTTTTCAAAACTTTGCTGCCTTTAAGATTGACTTTGTATAAAAAAATATTTTTCAAATACCGTGAATTAAAAAAGAATTAGGTAAATATTTTTTCAGGTCATTACTTAAAAACTTAATTAACTTAATTAAAATAAATATATATTTTTATACAATATTTGCATGTTTAAAGTCTGTAGCTATGGCAAAACGTATTTGAAAACATAATGTAAAAAATATCAATATGAAAAGTGTAAAAAGATATAGAAAATGAAGCGCAAGAGAAAATATTACTGAAAAACGCGACATTTAAATGAATGGATTAGTGTCTATATACGTGATTCTTATATAGTTTTGGTGCCGGACACATTATTGGAATTTTGTCTTATTAGAAAATATATAATATTGTAGCTATTACTCAATAGATGTCGCTTTACAAAAAAGTGTTCAATGCGATAGCAGCACAATTATGAAACGTGATAATATTTCTCAATAAACAAATTATTAGTTATTTTATTACTAACCATCGACAAGAGTGACTTTCAAATGCAGAATGTTTAATAGCTTATGTCTTCGATCTATGTGTATTTTGTCAATTAGGCTGTTTTTTTGGGCTATTATTTCAATTGGGGCATTTTGTTAATTACTGATAGCTACAATAGTATACAAGGAAGTGTAATCTCAAATACTTATGCTATTGGTAGAATATTGTACCAATTTTCGCTTCCAAACTGTAATGCAACTTCGATTTCATGTCCAATATAGACACTAATATGCCCTTGACGCGATGGTCGATCAAACATATTTCAAATTAAACTTCAAGATATATTTCTAGCAGATTATATGTTATGAACATAATTTAATATCCTCTGTTATGTGTATAACATAAAAAAATTAAAGTAACATAATGGTATACACAAAAAATGTGGGTTAAATTTGTGTCATAAATTATTCATAGCTACATCTTTTAAAAAGCGATAATCAACGATAATTTGTCGGGTAAACGCGCAAACTAATTGTCACAAAAAACTCACCCCACGGTCCCTGAATGAATGAGTGAATGGATGTATAAAAAAGAGTAAAAAAACCCTAGGGCGGCACGCGCACCACCAATTAACTCGTTCTTTTTTCAAGCGCTTCCGAGCATATTTTTTTCATTTTTTTATTGGTTCAGCCATCGCAAGGGGCGTTTTTGTCCAAGACTTTTTGTATCAATGGGTCAAAATTAGTTTTTTTTTTTTATTTCACAACGATTAGAACGCGGTGAATTTTGACACGCTATGTTTAGATGGGGGGATTTTTTCTTTCTTTTCCTTATTTTTTCTGTGGGGTAAATGTTCTGTGAGTGATATTTAGCTTCTGTTTAACAGGCGATGGGGCAGCCAACTTTTTCACACCTCAGTTTTTTCCATTCGCTTTTTCGGATCATTCGTTCCCTATAATTTTGGTTCGCTCCATAAATTATGAGATGCTTTTTCTTTCTGGCGTTTTGACAGGAAGTGGTGTTTTTTTATGTCTTATTGAATTACGTATTGTTTGTTTTTTGGTTAATTGTGAATTATTAAAGTTATTTTATATTGCTCACTTTGGATATTTACACACATCGTTTAAGAGCCTTAACTTTAAGTAAGTGTATTACTTACTAATAGTGATAGAAGTTACAATGGAATATATTAATAATAACTAATAGATTTTTCAGTAAAATTGTAATAAACAATTTATTTGTAAGAAATATTTGTATATTTAATATCTGATAAGCCCATGGGTGGTATTGACTACTACATCTCAGAGAATGTTCTTCTGCTAGCTATCATAACAGTAAACAATTTCTATCTTAAGACCTATTTTCATAAAGTAGCAAATAAACAACAGAAGTCACAAATGTCTTAGATATACATATTAGACCATAGACATTTGCAACCAGCCCTCACACAGATTAGGGACAGAATTATTAGTTCATATCTGATTCTCCTACCAGTGGGAGTTGTTCTTATTTCTTCTTCATCTATAACTCTTCATACATGTACTTTATAAATATCTACCTAACAATTTAAGGAACACTGCTATAATTATGTAATCCTACAAGTCGCTTATTTTTCTGTATCATAAATGGGGCAAAATATTTATCTAAGGTCTTATTTCGATTTATACAATTGTACTTTTAATATTTAAGAATTAGTAACTAACTGTGACTTCGTCTACTTCAATTTAAGAATTCATTTAAAAGTTCGATTTAATTTTAAGAACATACAAATCTATAACTGAACGTAACGTCCGACTCGCGCTTGGCCGCTATTTATTTGCCTTGTAATATCGACCGCGAACGGAAAGAAGAGCTTTGTGCCTGCCTCACTTGTCACGGAAGCGGACCATCAATAACTTCACCTTTACTGCAGTGTGGCGGAGGCTTTCGGAAAAATAAACTTTTTCACTTAATGAAGTAATGTCTCACTAAAAGGCACTACTGGACAATTTATGTTCCGTCAGGAACAAATATTTTTATTTTGTCTCCTTTTCGCGATTGTAGTGCCAGATTATAAGCGATCACATGGAAAAAAAATATGTTAAATATTGAGATAATATGTTTAAAGTTATTCGATTGATTAAATACATTTTAATGGAAAAAAATATTTTTGACGTGCCAATAGTAGGTTTATTTTAGACTCCGCTTGCGCCACAACTGTTCATATGAATTATTATGCATATTATAAACATGAGAAAATCATGGCAGAAAAATATTTATATACCGTTAACTTATGTAACAACAATAGGACTTCTAAGATCCACTCTTATGAACACAACAACTATTACAAAACAAACAACTTATAAAAAACTTAACTTATAAAAAATAACTTATAAAAAAAATACTAACTTATAAAAAATAGTTCGTATTATTGGTAAAAATTTAGTAAATATTGATAAAAATATGTCGTTAGTAAACGTCGTGATCGTTTTATATAAAAGCGTTTTCCACATTATCAAACCTCAACCCTTACGTTTTCCAAAAATGATTAAAAATAGACCACGGTGCGTGAACACGACCATTACGCCCCGCTGTCGTTATTTTTTATCGAATAGCCCAATTGCTTGCTATATTACTGACATTTGTTAGCTTTTGAGTATAACGACCTATTTTGGGTGCGTTTATAGATGTGAACTTTTGAGTGTAACATATATTGGGTACGTTTACAGAGAATAGACTATTACGTGCAAATATTTTAACGATATATTAACAGTTAGTTTATATTATTCATCTTCCCATTCGAAATGAGAGACAAAATATGTCTGTGGACCATCGGCACCACATCGTGTCTACTGCGTGTCGGTTAGAACCCTCTTTAAACACTGGTATATTTACTGATATACATAGATATATATGTGGTTATCTTGTTAGTATGGCTATCCCGACTTACTGACGAAAGAAACTACTGATTAATACTAAAAACTAGTTCAATTTAGACCTGACTAAAACGTAATTTGATTATCAAGTAATATCACAATATTATTAATATAATATGGAATCATATGTAGATTAATATGAAAAATATTTAATTTTCTACAAATTCCGAATGTATTCATGGGTAACTTGTAGTATTATTAAACTACTTGGTATCGATTGTCACTACCTACCCTCAATTTAATAACCGGGCGTTGAATATTTTATTAGACCTTCGTAACCAGTAAGAGATTATTATTGATATTCTGAATTATTTTATTTTGTCTATACATTCAAGGGAATGATTTGTATGAATATAAAATAAAATATAAAATGAAATGCAATGAATGGGGAAGAAAGGTCATCGAGTGGCGACCACGTCTCGGTAAAAGGAGCGTAGGTCGCCCTCCTACCAGATGGTCT
>DWDT01005454.1:0-10406 GCA_018245595.1 Microceris scylla
GTTTTGTTTTCTGATGTATGGATTATAAAAATTTAAAACAAACCGTAGACTTAATAATTTAGTAATTGATTGAGTCCATAAGTGTCATAAAAGGAAAATAAATGATGGAATAAATAATTCCGTGGTTGTTTGATTACAATTATTAGACAAAAGTATTCCCTGTACAATATTTAATAAATATAAGTAATAGTAAAAAAGAAATATAGACAAATATTTCTATCATTTTAGTTATTTCCAGCATGACGATAATAAACATTATTTAAACTATATCAATATTGTCACAATAAAATTAATTATAATATAAAATAATAGAAATAAAATGTTTAATTGCTCAAAAGTATTATTAAGAAAGACTCTCCAAGCCGTTCTTCAAGTGTTTTAATTAAAACCTTCTTTGTCAAACGTCTCCATGTAATGATAATTAAAAATTTAATAAAGGATGCGCTGATTCAATTCAATTATGTCTATTTTTGTCTCTTTGACGATTACAAAACACGAGGCTTGATCATTTACTCGTTGTAGTAAATAAACTAATTGAATAATTTTTCCTAATAATTTTAATTTTTTTTAATAAAAATACTGTGATTCGTCTTGAAAAAGCATGTCAGATCTTTAGGGATATAAACAGTTCACACTCGGTGCTCTCTATCTCCCTCGAAACTAACCGGGCGTGACAATAATAATAAAAATAATAAGACATCAAAAGATATGAACGATTCCTGCATTTGTAACCTCAGATGACGTACAACATTTCAAATGTATTCTACTAATTTCTATTGCTTATTTTCATCTACCACCTTATGTAACAAGAACTACGTACCAATGTAATTTACAAATGATATCAGGCAATAATGTTCTCTAAAGCGTGGGGAGTCTGCCAATCTGCACTTGACCAGCGTGGCGAAAAAGAGACACGTGTCCAATGGTGGAAGGATTAAATTTTCGAGCAAATGTTATCAGGCAATAAATAATGTTCTCTAAGGTGTGGGGAGTCTGCCAACCCGCATTTGACCAGCGTGGCGAAAGAGAGACACGTGTCCAATGGTGGAAGGATTAAGTTTTCGACAAAAAATCCGTCATCACGGCAAAAAGGACAAAGAAGCGTCATTCATTTGTTTCTCTGTGACGCTTTAATGTCTCAACGCAACCTCCATATTGACAACATGACATACACCCGGATGAAAGAAAACAAATAGCCATAAATAAAATCCTGGTCTTCCTCAGAGCAATAGAGTTAGAAGGGAGCTGTGATTAATGGTTGTAAACACGAGCAACTTCTTCAGTTCGCCGCCTCGTGTCGCCAGCGACATATCGAAATTCATTGTGGTTAAAATATTTTATATGACTATGCTAATAAAGAATGGCAGTGATAGCCTAGTGGTTAAGAATTCAGCCTCTCACTCCGGAGGTCCTGGGCTCAAATCCATGGCGCGCACCTCTTTACAAATGTGCGTTTTAAATTTAAATATCGCTTGCTAACGGTGAAGGAAAACATCGTGAGGAAACAACCCGCACTTGGCCAGCGTGGCAGACTATGGCCTTAACCCTCTCAATATGAGAGGAGACCATATTCCATGAGTGGAATTATATTGGGTCGATTATTATTAATAAAGAATTGTTTTATGAAATTTTTTAAACTATTTAACTGTTCTTGCGCATAAAATGTATTTTAATTATGTACGTCTAGACTTAGTATTTATGTTACGAGGCCGTGCGTTTGTTTTGTCTATATGTAGCTAAAATGATCTATGTAATTTTATATTTAGAAATTTATATATTTTAGATATATGTATTAACCAATAGTCTGGTTACATTTTATTACATTTTTCTTATTATCAATAACTCTATCGAGAGGATAATTTCTGCGGGCAACAAAATTTTCATTGTGAAGTAGAAAAAAAAATTGGCAGACTAAATCACTAGACATTGAAAGTTAAAGTATATTCTGAAACAATCTTCATTTATTTATTTATTCTTTATTGTAACACCTAAAATCTACGTAAGTTGTACAAAAGGCGGACTTAAGCGTAGTAGCATTCTCTACAAGTCAACTCTTGGCGATGTTGGAAATTATCAGTAGGCTTTATTTACAATAAAAAGACGAGTATTTTTTTTTTGTTACCATTGACGGTCAACGCCTTATTGTCAACGCCAATAGTTAATGTGTCCTTTATTTAAATTTATTCAAATGAATTTAAAATAAAAAACAAAAATAATCGTAGCGTAGGACACTCTCCAGCTAGGTGGGGTGACGATATACGGAAAATGGCTGGCAGTGGTTGGATGCTCAGAGCTGAAGATCGAGCTCAGTGGCGTGCCATTGGAGAGGCCTATGTCCAGCAGTTGACGGATGACTGAGAATGATGATGATGATGATAAAATAAATTAAAATTACCTTAAACGCATTCCGAAACTTGTTGGACATAATATTGTACAGGAACGGGTTGATGGCAGTGGAGAGGAAGTACAGAACCCCTGATAAATACGTCAGCACAATGTACACCTGCGAACAAATCCACATTTTAAAATCATCACGGCTGAATTAGTTGGAAAGGGTAGACAGAATCAGAACCAATCATCTTTAGAAAACAGTATACATGTACATCAGAAATCAATGTTAATATTTGTGTGGGTCTTTAAGGCAAATATCAACTCAAAATCGGCAAAACAAATCGGTTATGCAGAACTCACGAATTCTGTATAATTTTTTATAAAAATAAATGGTTAATAAATAATTTATACATTTTTGCAAGGCTTCTTATTAAAAAGAATATTCTTTTTTATATTTTCCGTCACGTATATTTTGAATTTCGATCCATTGGATTGAACTTGAACACAATACTTAAAACATGCAGATAATATGTTTTATAAGAAAATAAATATATCGTAACATATTATCCTACTAATATAAATGCGAAAGTTTGTAAGTATGTATGTATGTATGTATGGATGTTTGTTTCTCTTTCACGCAAATACTACTGAACCGATTACGATGAAATTTGGTATGTAGGTAGCTGAAGACCCAGAATAACACATAGGCTACTTTTTATCTCGGAGTTCCCGAGGGATCGGGATTTACACGGGAATAACGAGATTTATTTTGTCGTAAGGCGGTACGAAGTTCGCCGGGTCAGCTAGTAAATAATAATATTAAAGTTATTAAATATAAAATAGTGTTTCTACTAATAGCGTTTACTCCGCTAAAAGCTAAAATAAAAAATCCCTCGCCAGTGGACACGTATTATCTATACATAATAGTAAATATTTATATCGCTGAATAGAACACTACTTTTCTATAAAATTTTAATCCATGTTACTGAGCATAAAATAGCTACTATGGTTTTTGGATCTCGGTAATAGAATGAAAGAATATTGAAGCATTTTATTACAACTTTTATTTCCAACATCACAAATACTTATTTCGACAAAAATAAGTATAAAGCGGTATTAAAATCGTTAGTTTAGTGTTAAAATATACATAGTATAGGAGCCAGTATGGAGTTTGGAAACATACGTCAGTAAATATCGACAGTTACTGAGAAACACAGGATAATGTGTGTGGTTCCAGAATACAAAAATAACAATTGATTTTCCTCACAGCGTATTACATTATTATATCCTCATTTATAAATAAAACCCTTTGTATATGAAATTATTTAATGAAAATATCTAATCCTTAGAAGGCTATATAGTACACTGCATTAAGTTAGTATTACAATGGAAAGTATTTTAAAAATAGGGAGAGATTAAAAACAGGAGAAGTGGTAACTTTAATAGAAGATTATCTTAACTAAGAAATTCAGAACAATATGTTTTCTACCAGAACAAGCGAAGAAATTATAGTATGGATGTTCCATAATTATACAATAATATTTCATAGTAGTTAAATAATAGGCGATAATATCAAAACACTACAAGTTTTTCGAGAAAAAATAATTTAAAATATATATTAAGTTACCTAATAAAAACACAGTCGTAGGCAGGAAGACTTATGCATTTGTAACACAAGCAAGGAATTACCAACAAAATTAAACTTCAAATCACATTTGTTATTTTCTACATGGAATATTGTTTTAATATAAAAAAAAATTGAATAAATTTTTCTTGATTTTCCCAATTCTGAAACAGATTCTGGCTATGCTAATGGTCTTAACTAGAATCATTCAAGAGCTGCTACTAAAAACTTACATTATAGTGGACATATCAACACATATTTAACGAATTTTAAATAAATATATTTATACAGTTTTTTCAAGGGGCGTAAAATCATACTATCACGCTTGTATGTCCTCGAAAAGGGTTGGCTCTTGTCACCGATTATATATGTTATCGTTTTTTAATTTAATATGTTAATTTGAATGTATTAGTAACGCTGACGTGGTTTAAACATTTTTGCTTAATAAAAGTTACCATGACTGATTGTGTAAATTTTATTGTAAGTCAAAAACGAGATTTATGATAATTGACAGACGGAGTGGCCACTACGGCGTATCTGTACTGGACCCATATATGGTGGAGTATGCTCTAGGCGTGTTGTAATCTCCACAGAATTTAACCCAACAGTGGAATATAAAGATACAGTCAGTCATGTGTTAGTAACAAGTAGAAAATAGTTTTATTTTTAGTAATGTTTTGCTATTTGTTATTTGTGGGAAATAATTAATTTATAAGTGTTTAAATCATACTCCATGCATATATTATTATCGCATACATATTTTAAAACAGAGTTCGGTTCACACTCCACATTCATTCTTGTAAAATAGTTATATAACTAATGACCTCAACGTCAGTGCTATTATATATGTATTTAAGATCTAATTTTCGATTCAGAAACATGATTCTTAAGTGCAAAGTCAACTATAAAAACTACACACACACATACATACATCCATGTACAACTAACCAGACATCTCTTCAAATTAAAACAAAAAGTTAGTTTTCAACCAAATTAATCATAATAAACCTCCTTCCGTAGATCACAAAATAACAATTTCAAATATTGAACATGTTTTAGTTTTTTTTTTTTCGCCTTCAATATCTAGAATTTGATTGCTATGGTCGGTCGTCTCATTCGCAGTACAATAGACAAGGATAAAACATTAAAAAACCCAAAGCATTTTAACTAGGGTATAAATTAAAATGGGCATTAGTTAACGACTTTAATAATAATAGTCACCAGAACGAAATCAATTCTGTGGAGGGGGGCAAGGGGGTTATTAAAACGTTCAAACTTAACCTAATTTAGAGTCTAATAGATTCATCTCAGCTATTGCTAGTCACTTCCATGTTAATGCCTAATCAAATTGAACATATGGTTAGTGTTGGATGCTATAAAAATATTGACCGATAAAAAGGTATTTCTGGTTGCTGTTAAAATACCGGCAAGCTTAGTCATGGGTCAACATCACAGATTGACAGCGACAGATTAAAGAGCCATCTAGAATAATTCCAGGATTACATATATCGCTGCGATCAGTGTGAATAGATATAGCAACACCAAAAATATTCAGATAAGTCACTTATCATTAGTAGGATATTGCAGGAAGAACTAAGGCAACACTTACATTAGCGAGGTTATGAAAAACTTAAGAAATTAATGTACATGGTCCATTCATAAAGGCAGAGTCATTAACTGGCAACACATGTTCACTTGCAATGAGAACAAGTTTATATTTATTAGCCTGGCAATACCGAGAAGTTCAGGTGTGTAACTGAATATCAGATGGACTGCTAGCTAGCTTTCTGTCTAAAATAAAACCTATTCTATACATTAGTTTACTGTTACAGCGAAAACTGAAACACTTAAATGTAAGGTTGGCATAAAATTTATTAAACTCTAACTGGACTAGTTCCTTCAATACACCTACTTAAATATTACATCAATAGCATATGGACCAAACAAACATGAGTCGATTATATAACTGACTCTGAAAAACTCTTACTAAGACAGGTTTTTTCAACGATATGGTCATATAATAACATGTTTAAAAACAATAATTTTCCAAAAATAATATTGACAGTTTAAAAAATCAACTTGTGATATTTGTGTAAATATACTTATGTTTCTACATCACTATATTTGATGTCAGTTATAGAGAATTTACAAGCGTTACTATAGTTTTCAAAAATATCAATGTAAAACCTTTAATAAATAATGGCATTTTTTAATCTTTCAACATACACAATATTTTTATTGTACATCGGTTATGAAACCATGATTTTGCTGTCAACCAAATATGTATAAAAATCTCGGGCGCTTGGCGCAACTATTTAAGAACATTTAAACTGCATTCAAATGTAAATTTTTACAAAAAAGCCTTTGCTACATTAGGTCCGTGCTGTTATTAGTTAAAATAAAAAATTAAAACATTATTACAATAAAAGTCTTACAAACTAAATCGAAACCTAATTAAAAAAACACATTAAAACTAACATTATAAATAGTTATATTATTTAAAAGAGTCCTATTCATAACAACTAAGCGTAAATCAGACATTGTGCGGTCATAAAGGAGACATAAAGAGAGATTGATTCATTCGTGTACATTTCCTCACTGGTTCTATGAACAGACACTACTAGTGGGTGTTGAGGTCAACAATGTAGTCACAAATTTGTACTTTGGATATTAAATACTTAGCCTATATTTGAGTTAGCAGCGTTAAGGCCACGAGGGGAGCCGCTCAGTCTCCGTTACACTAATTGAACACTTAGACAATTGGACGTTTGCCGGCACCAATATGGACAAATAATATTCGAATCGCTAAGTAACGTTTGTTTATGGCTATGTTTTCTTGTCTATTACACTATCCTCTGTGACTGTTCGGATGTCTGTGACTGGGTTGCCATGTACCCGGAAGCGGTACACGCAGGTGTATGTGGGGTTACCATGGTTACTCTCCACCCTGAGCTCTATGGTGTCGAAGGCCACTGGATACTCCACGCCACCAATGTTTGTGGTCTTCGGATACTTTACCGGGAAGTATTGTATTGCTGTGCCATTATTATCATACATGTAGTTGCCGAACAAATGCGGATCCAGGTCCATCTCTCCATGGAGACCCTGCAATTTTTATTCACCAATATTTACAATAGCAAAGATTAAGGAGTTATAAGAGTCTTACGGTCTGTGAGTGTGAACTGTGAAGATACTTGTGACTCACTACCCTCTACCTAGTCCATAAGGGATCTGGCATGATAATATTCAAGTGTTATTATTTAAGTAGAACTTAAAATTGGTTAAGAAAATATGTTTTCGTTCCAATACTTCTTTCATTTTAATACATTGTAATACGCACACGCTCAATGGACGTCAAATCACAAAATACATAGATTATAATATGAAATACAAACACAGTCTACTCACGTATACAGAAAAATTCTTGGGCGCGGACTCTATTTTCCCGTTAACGGCCAGCAGGCGGGACATGTGCTCGAGGGAGAAGCCGGTCACTTCGATGATCGCGTACGTGTGAACCACTGCAAATACATATACACATTATATCTCACAGGTACAGGCTGAAGGAGAGTCAGAGTGTGTGTATGAAGAGAGTGATGAATGTAGATGAAGCACATCTTTTCTGTAAGGATAGAGCTATTTAGCATTTTGTGCTCTCTGTGACTACTCTTGGCGCCTGGAGTGATGATATAGTAGTTTTAAAATGTAAGGACTTGAGATATTCATGTGTTTATCTTTTTCTGATATGAAACGAAAGCAAGCGATTGAATTCATGAACACATTACAGACCATTATGGAAAGGTTTCAGCTCCTAAGAAATTCATTATTTATTTAATAGCGTGTAACTTACCCAGGTAGCCGGGGAAGCCCTGGAAGGCCCAGCACTCGGCGGGCATGGCGCCCGGCATGAGAGCGTACCGGGGCGAGGTGTACACCCAGAACACTGGCAGCCCCAAGATGGAGTACTGCTTCGTCTTGATCTGGTACAGTTCCGTACACTTGGTCGATATCACGTAACCACCTGGACAGTATTCGTTTATATTAAATGAGTAATTATTTATAGAGAATTATATTTTAAACACAGTGTAACATCACGCCTGTAATTATAATAGGTTAGACCAGTTACATTTGGGTCTCATCATAGAGTAAGTGGTGAGCCTATTTGCCATACACTAGGCACAGATTCATAGTCCTAGTCACTGTAAAATCTAGGTTAGTAAAATCCAATAGGATCCGAACCAGAAATCGAACCAGGATCTCACGATCAGCAGTCGTGCATGCAACCACTCTATCAATAAGGCAGTTATTAATATCCTTTTAAATACTATACCGTAAGAGGATTGTATTCTGTATATTTGTAATATCATTGGTCTCCATCAAAGAAACGGTAACATTAAGCAAACCCTACGGTAATATTCCATTATGTAATATGCTACTTTAATATGTCACCGCCCTTACGTCTGGAAAATTCTAGAACATTCCTTACCTGCAGATTCCAGGGCATAATCGACGAGACCGGTCTTGTCAGCGTCATACACGTCCAGCATGCCAGCTACCAGTTTTTTGACCGCCTCCATGTCCACCTCGGCGTGTACTGGCCTGGTCTCCACCTCCTTCACGTACTCCTTGACCTTTTCCACTATCAGCTCCATCTGGCTCCGTTCCACTTGCGACAAATACTTCTGGATCATTAATCTGATGCTATCCTCGTCCATTTCTGGCTTCCAGGCGTTTATTAGACGTTCGTGGATCTCCTGGCTCAACACCTGCATCTGGTCTCTCGTGATGTAATGCTGATCGAAATACAGTTTCAGCGCAGCAGCGAGAGCGTCCCTGTTATCGTTGCCAGTCAACATCTGGATCAAATTCTCCTGCATATGCTTCAAGGAGTACCGCTCGACCTGCGCCTCTAGGTCGTCGAACTTGGACAGCTTGCTATCGAAAAACCTCAGCTTCGTGTCAACGTTCACCGCCCAGTTTTCGAGAGCCGCAATCCGCTTCGTCAGATCATAGTCCTGTACTATTTCTGGTGGCTTGTAAGTGTCAATGATGACTGGTTGCTGTTGTGGCAATATTCGATCCGAGTAGTTGTAATCTGAAAACAAAAAAAAAATTAGCATTACTCATTACAGATTGACTCTCTGTCCTTCCCACATAATGAAGACGTTGATTTAATAGGAATGTTCTAGAATAATTCGAGAAGACAGGGAAGGACAGAGCGTTATACTACTATAGTGTAAAAAAAATCTAACTCACCTAAAAATGTAGCGCCCCTCAGAGTGGCCACTTTCTCTAGGTGATGTTAAAGACCTCTATCCTTCCCTGATACATCCAGAAAACACTCAACGACAGGGAAGAATTATGTGGGAGGAGGGAGGTAAGGAAAACACGTGATGCAAAATAAAAAGAAATGTAATCCAATCAAAAATAGCCCAGCATTAGTGTACACAGTCTACAAACCCAATAAACCATGTCAGTTAACTTACATCATTAATACATATTTACGTAAAACATTTAATTATATCAATATTAGTATCCATAGTAATTAACATAGACAAAGCCTCATATTAAATGAAAATTTTGTGACTTAACAAATTAAGGAAAACATCATTTTTGGACAAAAAGGCGGACAAGTGAACGACACATTTGTTATCTGCAGAATCTAAAAAATATATAGATAACGTAGCGTTCTATTTTTAAAAGACATTATGACTAGGTGGTAGCCCTTCAAAATAAAAAATAAAATAATCAATCAAAAAAATAAATTAAGCAAAATCAAAAATCCATATGGCCACTTTTATTTCAAAGGTACATTTTAAATCGGGGTAGCTGGGCGAAATTCTTTTATTTCTAACTTTGCAAGAGCTGGGCTAGCCGCATACGGCCCAAATAATGACAAACAATTTCATATTGTATTTATTGACATGTTGACAGGGAAAAGTGAGATAACCAATAAAGACCTAGTCTTTTTAAAGGTATTTTAATTTCAAATAAGTTTCACTGGGAAGGAGGATTTCCTGCCTTTACTATAATTTTCTGTAATTTTCTTTTTGGTGAAATACACTACATTTCTTAATTATATATATATTGCACATTTCATGACAAGTTAGAAATGCAAGTGCCCACCCCTAGTCACCCTACTTTCGCGTAGCTACCCCAATATACATTGTTAATTTAATCAACAATACTTCCATTTAATAAATAAACATATTACACACATACTCAGTTTTATCAAATAATCATTTTAACCATAGACAGTATTTTTTTTTTCTTTTCTCATAATATTAAAAATAAATTATTGTGATAGAATAGCGATAAAAATAAATAAATTTGTACTCAATCTGGTTGAAGTTTAACATAAAATTTAAATCCACTAAAACTACAATTAAAAACAACAAAAAATAAATAATTACTATTAAACAATCAATACTCAACTCAGCTGAATTTAAAA
>DWDT01005455.1:0-10405 GCA_018245595.1 Microceris scylla
TCGCAGGGCACGCCTTTTCGCACCGCCGACGCTGCTGCACGTAGGTGGCCAGGACATTTAGCCGTGCCTATTTAGGTGTATACCGCCATCAGCCGGTCGCCAGAGCCTTGTCTGTTATAGCAGGAAGCACCACGTGCAGGTGAGGTTGGCTTGGGCTTCTGAGATGGTGGTTGGAACCCCTATATCCCCCATTTTTTACCAATCGCTTAAAAGTTAATTTATGGTATAGAAAAAATTTGTTAATAAAGATTGTGAATTGAATAATCCAGGCCTTTAAAAAAACGACATGTACGGATGTTATCTGTTCTTTAGTTACAAAACAGTGTACAATTACACACTAACGGTACAATAAATAGAAACTTCATACCACTCAAAAACACCATATCGTTTTGTTTTTCGAATAATACCTAGTTCAAAGCAATGAGTGTCTCATTTGTGCTAGCCAGCCTTTGATACCCACACTCGAATATGAACCCTGCTAGAATAATCATAAGGTCCGTTTTAGCATATCGTAATTGTAGATAATCAGGTCCTCCAACACAATTGCTCGAGTACAAGTCGTCACGGCCACTGGAGCCCTATCCCGCCTGAACCCGAAACCGGTAACCTTGTGGAGTAGGATACCTGATCGCAGCCATTGACCGAGGGATGCGACCTTATGTGCAGCTCCTGGAACCAATGGCTGCTGCTACCAGTTTCAGACGGCCTGGCGCAACTGAATTTTGTTATTAATTATGCTACGAACATTAAATAAATGAAATAAATATCTTGCTACATATCCACACATAGCTATCTCTTACAGCTTAAATAACCAGATGGATGATGAATTACGTATATACCTACATATAAATATAATTACATATAAAAGGACAAATAATGCCTGACAATTCACACTTGGCACCCGTGGCAGTTTATTAGGTAATCTTTCTCATTCTGTGAGGAGACTCCTGCTCATCAATAGAACAATCAAAGGGTAGAGATGATGATGGTCATAGTGATTTAAATAACAAAATGTTAATTTACTTTTCCTGCATTGTTTTTAAGGAAGGGCGGACTTACTAATAATGCCAAATAGCATATTTATCACTCAAACCAAATGATAGTGAAATAGGCGTGGTTTTAAAAAGAATCAAGTCAGGTCTGTAACGATAGAGATTATTGGTACGCAGCGCTCTCCGCCTACCCCGTATAGAGGTTAGCTTGATGTTATAATATATATAATAGTATTATAATTAATCTTAAGAGAGAGATTTACAATCCCCTATCATTAAGCAGAATTATATACCCCTCACTGGACCTAGCAGCAACTCCCTTAAGACTGATACAAAAATTGTCATAGTAACAAATTGTTTCGCGGTAGAAATAGATACAACAGTAGTGCTTTGCTGTTCTTTCAAAATGAGGAGGGACAGATGGTTATATTCACGCTGATGGTTATATCCACGCTGTTCAAATGCGTGGTAATGTACTTCCTATACCTTCTGGAAATTTTTGAAAACTACTTACCCATACATATTTGCACATGATGGTTTGTTTTACCGTTATGATCATCATTAGCAGCCTATTTCCGTCCACTGCTGAACATAGGCCTCTTCAATGGCACGCCACAAAATTTATATTTTTATCACCGTTATAACGAATGCAAATTAATTTTGTTACACACACACACACACACGCATAAGTTTTACATGTCCTAGCCACTGCTTAAATTGTACAATAGAAAACAATTTATGCTTATTATTAATTTATTACCATACAAATATGTCATTACAAAAACTAATTCGACGGACATGATTGTAAACCACAGTTATCCTATTATTTGACGAACTGATCTCAATTTAATTATTATAATAATGAATAATTAATATGTCATTGTTTTGGGAAAACACGTCTGTGACTCAGTTAATGGTTAAACGGAAAAGAATTTGGAGGAAAAACCCCAAATCGAACATATTGGCTTTAAATATTGTACTACTATATATGTGACGTATTTACCGCAGCAGGCCACGAAATAAAATGGGATAAATATTAAAATAACTTTGTGCTACAGTTTGCCTGATTTAATTTAAATATACTTACAATTTACAATTACCATTCATTACAATGAAGAATATTACTTCTTTTAACTGCATAGCCGCTGCATCTGAAATACATCATTTAACCGGAAATTGTTACAGAACCACAAAAAGTCACAGTCCCCCAATTCTTCGAGATCGTTCTGCGAAGGTTTTCAGACAATTGTACATTCCAATGCACTGTCATTGAAGCTTATCTCAGTTTTTACAATAATAGAAAAAACTAATTGCAACGATACTGACAAAATGTCTTTCTTACAACTCGAATTTAATTATATTTCTATGTCGGAAAATAATAAAAAAAGAAGAAGAGAAGGCCAGGTCAAAAGTTCCTTTAACAGGCGAACATTTACGACCACTTTAATAAAATATAGACGAAGTGAAAGGAGACTGCCAAGACAACGTAGCAAATGAAAATCTTTGGTATGTATGTAATATCTATATGAAAGTAATAATTGAGAACGTATGAGGTATTCAAGTGTTTCAGAAATAGAACTGCATGATAAGATACGCAGATAAATGTGGTTCTTACAATAAAATATATCATGGCCGACAACTAATAATAAACGTTACATAACATAACATCACACTCGTATTTCCCTGAAGCTGTAGACAGAGAAGGGTAATACTCTCAAATTCACTAATTATGTCCTATGTAATAGGGAGTGAGCGTACTGACATACATCGGATACGAAACCAGAATTCGTACTACTATTGATAATTTTGAGTAAGAACTCAATAATACTTTGGCCGACCTGGGAAAAAACCCAGAGCCTCTTGCTCATCAGTCAAAACACTACACCAAGGACGCAGTCAACCAAGACGAAAAGGAGAGTAATAATTCAATAAAGTTAAAGTACCTACGGACTGACTTACGTATATTTTTATTTAAGTCTTACAACTGTCATAAAAAAGGACCTCGAATAGGTTAGAAACTATTCGGACCATCCAAAAAAAACTAGTATGAATCCTTACAAAACGCTTATTAATAAATCTAATATATGAGCATTATTTATTAATTTAATCTATTGATCAATATTCATTAATTCAGCTTTAAAAACCAGGTTTTCTTAAAGCCTAATAACATAAATCGCTGAAAAATGTTGCGATTGTGTTTCTATGGTTTTTCACATTTGCCTTCTAGCCTCACGTTTAGGTATAACCAGCGCGCAAATGTTTATCTTTTTTATTATACCATACTGCTATTCACAAAAAAGGCTATCAAAATGATATTTCAGACTACAGGCCAATTTCTATTCAATCAGATTTTGGAAAGTTATTTTACACTATCGTCAGAAAAGAATTTATTACTACATATTTGAAACATATTCTCGACGAACGCCATCATGGTTTTTTACTAGCTAGGTCAATCATGTGTAACCTTGTTGGTTACATTACCGACGTTTTCAAAGCATTTGAAGATATTATATTATATACGATGTGGAACCGATCTATGGATTTACTGACTTTAGGAAAGCGATGTGATTGATCACAGAATACTTCAATTCAATTCAATTCAATATATTCAATTCAATATATTTATTTGTGAATATAGGTCAAATAGTTCTTAAATACTAATTACAGTAGGCACGCTATATTCCACCCTCTAGGGTATACAAATATTACAATTAATAAATACTTTTAAGAAGATTAATAAATGTGGAGTAAGCCTTATCGTCAAAGACTTCAAATGTTCAGCAAAATCCATGCCATCCGGTATGCGCCAGGGCTCGCATTTAGGGCTTTTGTATTTCCTTGCATGCTTTAACGACTTGTTTCCATATATTACATCCATTTATCAAACGTGACGACCTCAAGGTACGCATAATAATTCGTAACCACGATAATATATTATTTAAGGTATTCTAATGTGACCCGAACACCATAAGTGACTGGTGCTCTCAAAATTATGTGGAAAATAATCCTGCTAAATATTTTCATTTATAGTACTTCATAGTAAGAATAAACATAGATTCCATGGTTGCCAACTATTATATTAAAAACACACAGAAGTTTCCAGTATGACCGTGACCTTTGAGTCGTTATTGATTTTAAGCTTGATTAAAAAAAGGAACTGGTCTGGCTGGTTTATTGGGCGTCTAATTAAAGTTTTAATAGATTTGGAAATTTATATTTTTATTTTTAATTGTTGTCTAAGATCTTTAACTGGAATACTATAGTTCTGTCTGGGGTCCCTTCATATGCAGTACATGTATCCCGACTAGAAAGACTTCAGAAATATTTTCTTTATCACCTCTGATTCGAATACTCTTTGCTAGTTTAAAATCCCATCCCTCTAAATTTATATATTTTAGCATGTTATTATTAGATGAAAGACGTAAAATTGCTGATTTTGTTAATATGCATGAGTTAATTACCAGAAGAATTGACAGTCTCGATATGCTTAAAAATAGAAATATAACTGTCGCACGTCCTTTTAGCCGTCTCCAAAATAAAATGAAATTTAAAATTCCCATAAGTTACACGAACTATAGACAAAATTCTCAACTCTATCAAATATGTATCGCATAAGTACGATAAAAAGTGCAACGATATTGATATATTTAATATATCAACTTTGTCTAATAAACATTATATTATCAGATCAAATAAAAGAAACGTAACATCACGTTTGTAATCTCCGAAGAAGAGTGCAATACAATGCCAACTCCCGATCTCAGATCAAATAAATAATAAGATTCCATATTTAGTATAGGTATAGTATAAGTTCACCAAATTTGTATAATGTAATTGACCAGTGTAAATAATTTATTTTTTTATATATGCAGTGTTCAAGAAGTACATTACACATTTATGCCACCAATAAAATAATATAAAACCTTTAGAATTTTAGATTATTGCTATTTATATTTCAATCAGTTTTAAATGTTACCATTATTCGATACCATTATTTCAAGAGCAGAAAGATATTTTCTAAGTACACAAATTTTTCCTTTCAGTTGCTTACGACTACCCTATGATCTACGTGTCTTTTAAACTGTAAAGCAAAATTAAAATGTTGGTCATAGTAAAATACATATTAGGTGTTTTGTATGAAATATATGTCGAATTTCTCTATAACGAGTCCTTGAAAATAAAAACAGCAGATCAACTTTTGGGGTGCAAAATCTATTAACACGTTTAACAAGGTAACTAAATGTAATTTTAGTATTAAATAAAAGACGAATAAAAGGTTTGTTGATTTATTATTTTGTATCAAATATTGGCATAAGAAAAGTTTTGATGTTATTCTTGGCCGTACCGTAACTTCTGTACCGTTGAACAACTGGGGAAAAACTGGTAGGTGGTACACAATGCGTCATGTACTTGCCGGCTATAAAATAAAAGACTTCTTTCCACTGGCTGTTGCTCCCAGTATCTGCGCTGCGTCGGGTTTGACTGCACGTCTCGTTATCTCGTCCAATAACAACCTAACAGTAAGCTTATTTATTTTATTACAAGTGTCAGTGTTCCTAAATTAATAATAAAGCGCTCGGATAGTCGTTATGAACATAACTTTCTGAAGTGAAACTCAAGTATAGTGAACTCAATCAAACGCGTAAATCACGCGTTTGATTGAATTGCAATGGATGGTAACAAAATCTGCTTAGAATAAATCTCTTTGAAGTGAAACAAACTTCTTTGCTGACGGGGTAAAAATTTTCAAGGATTACGAGAATTACAAATAACGCTACGAGTAAAGCTCGTTTCTTACGCATTTGATTGAAATGTAGGTAATTTGTGGCAAAAAATAATTATTGAATATTTTTTTGATAAGTGATGTTCCATCTTTTTTTAAAGACTTACTAAGGTTTCTTTCATATATTTTCCACTATCATTACACAATCGATAGCATTTTTTGGAAACTGGCGTAATCTCTCCATGTAGATATAACACGAAGAAGTTTCACTTCTAACGCGCGTGGGCAACACATACATTTTTTTATATTTTAAGGATATTAATGTAAATATTAAGTACGTTTGTGTAATAACACAAGGCTGATTGAATACTGTGGTTCTGTTCTGTAAATTACAATTATAAGTAGTTTCATGCTGAATACAATTATTTTGGAGTGGAAACGGTTAAGTGCGCATTGAGAACGGGGACGTCGACTACCTGCGGGTACTTTGGGAAAGGGCTATTGTAGATTACATTCTTAGCTTTATTTTCCTATTCCTGTATCGTTTTAGCTGGCAATTTAAAAATGTATTTGTTTTAATAACTCGTGCGTTATGTTCGTATGCGTGGCATTGTCGTTTTATTTCGTGCATTGAACTGTAAGGTGAAAGGTATTTAGAGCACTACGTGACACCCTACAGACGGCCGAATAGCCTTCACGTTCCCACGCATATCTGGCCATTATTATAATACACGGTTGTTACATAAAAAAAACGTACTTTATATTCGCGGTAACAAAATTATAACGATATTGTCGAAATATTGCTAGGTACTTGTTATGTTAATTTATTTAACACGACGGCGGCAAAAAGTTCTTGGTAAAAAATTGGAATTCAAATTTGGAATATTGTTTCGAATTGCCAACTAAAAGTCTGATAAAGTATTGACTATAAGTTGACGCAGTAAATAAGTAATGTTACACCGTAAACAACAAATATGAAAGGGTTTAAACGTTTTTGGTATGGTTCAATCACCGTAAGATAGATTGAATGTAAATAAATCATTGGCTTCAGCGATAATTCAACTTACAATACATTTAAATAACACAATATATGTATTTTGCTTCTTCCTTATACAATATATTGGTTTAATTTATCCTTTTTCATTCTAGCGTAATACATCTAGTGTAGTCAAATCGACGCCAGAAACGTCTTTTCGATTTGGAAATGTGCCAAACAAGACCAGTTAATGAATATTTTAATAAGCAAGTAGGTACTGCGCTTTCAAAGATCTATATTTTTTCCGAAACCGATTTGCTTCTATGAAAGAGTAATTCATATAGACTAAATACGTCAACTCTGTAGCGGTATTTGACTTTCGGTGCTCACTACCAACCTCGTAAGAACCCTGTCGTAAATATATAATAATAACGATCGTCGTTATAAATTCGTTATTAAAACGATTACCCACTTAAATAGGGCTCCACCCCACTACTCTATCGATTGCTTATTCACCAAAGTTAAAAAAATCCAGTAACCTTCAGCTACGTAAGGCGTGGTACGATATTGCAATGACATTTTCCTGGGAGCGCGATACTCATCAGTCACTCCTATGGAACTATGTAACATCGTTTATGCCAGTGAAATAAAAATAATTTTTTCGCTTATATCCAAAAAAATTATTTTATGTAATCTGTTATTTTTGGTATTAACAGTCACTAATTATTCATGCTAAGGCAGTTAGAATACAAAAAAAATATATAATAAGCCATCACTTAGGTACCATAATTTTGTTTGGCTGTGATTAGTGTTGCATGAAAATTACCATAGAAACGTTTTCTAAACATTTCAATAATTCCATTTTCACTCAGCGTATACAAATGAACGACAATGAAATATTAGACGAAACACAAGCTAATTTTGTAGGTATTATTACCTATATTTTTTGGTGTTATTACGAAACATGAATAAGTCATCAAAAAATATGTAAACATTGTTAGATATACGTCATTTCAATTTAGCCGAGTCACGTACGAAGTAACTAAAAACTGGTTCTCCATTTGACCTTGTTACAAATCATGTTACAGCTCAAGGTTAAGCTTACATTGGCGGGAAAACTGCACCTGCAGTAGACATTTAATTGGTATTGCATGATAAGCCATTGATAGATACGTATAGAACCAAACGGATATAAGTTACCGGAACAGGAACGGCATTCCGATATGAATATTTATCTTAATAGGTTTACGCCATTTTCCAAACAAGTAAAAAATAAAACCGTCACAGCTGCTGTTTATTTTGTGCACTAGATTATGGAAAGATTAAACTGGAATGTAGCGATAATTCTTGGCAAAACTTGAATGTAATGTATTAAACTTGAATGTAATGTATTCAAATGGAGAATCCAGTCTGCATACATAATTTGAAAACATACACGACTCGCTCATTTACGTATTCTATAAACGACACTGGCAGGAACATCAATCATGCTTAGTATCTAGAATACATACCCATATTTTAATGTGCGTATAAAACTAGGAAAATTCATAGACAAAACCAGAATTCGACTTCAACAAGGATAAAAAAAAATATGAAGTAGAAGGAAAAATATTAATGATTATTCTCAGAAACGAATTTTAGTTCAAAGTAAATTTAATGGTGAAAAAACCAAAGTTAGATTTCCGAATTAGAAGTTTATTTACAATTGGAAGTTAAAATGTAAAATAATTAGTTAATCCAATTTATAGTATCTAATAAATCTGTGACTGATCGCCGTCTGTCCATGGCAAATATATTTAAAAATTCATAATGCCGCCTTTTTATACACGAGAAAACTCAGACACGGCTTATCCGATTTGAATGCAATTTTCAGGATTTTATTGTGATGGACTTCACTTTACATTTAGTGTATTTTTTCATTTAAATCAGTTAACAAATAAAGGACTTCTGTCAATTTATGTCAATGATCACGTACGAAGTCACGGGCACAGTTAGTGCTAATATAAAATTGGAAGCAACAATATTAAATTAACTTTTATTTAAATGTGTGTTATTGAATATAGCTAATAATAATTGTTCTTGTACTTTATATCCCTCTTTCTTATTATTCTTCTTTCGTATATTAAAATAATAGATTTTATTTTTCGTGTCCGTTTACCCGAGCACGCACAACATTCCATCTCACCACAGATATAACCAATATGTTCCTCTAAATCTGCCAAAAGCATTCATTAGAAAATAGTCTGCAATAAAAATAACATTTGTAACCAGAAAAAACATAGATATATCGCGATCTCATCTGTTTATCAGTGTTTACAGTGTAATATTTTGAATTGTCGCACTTTAGCGATCGTTATCACAGCTGTTATCATTTTTATACAAAAAATCTACATGGAAACCATCCATAAGTTAATTATTTATAATAATATACGGTCCATCAAGAATACACAGTAATTTCTTCGTATTGCAAATATAATGTACAATTCGTGTAACATTTACAAGTGACTGCGGCGTGGTGAATTGCGTCAAATTATAAATTTGTATTTGTATGTACTTATTTTTATTCTATCTCATCTTGTTAGGGCTTATTTCCTGCACAGAAACCACAGAGAACATCCAGAAAACATACAAACTTTTTGCAATTTTACAATTCGCTCCATATGCTTTTTGTAATGTGTTCGAAGCATTACAGCAATATATGAGACAACTTCGTAATAAAGCATTATGTAACAGATTTCAGATAACATGTAACAGATTACAGGTTTCTTTAATTTTTTGGAATTTTGTACGCTAAATTCAAGAACTTTATGTGCTCTGTTACTGATAGTATCTACAACTGTATCAAATCACATGTTGCTTAGTAATGAATGAGAATAATAACAAGCGTTGACCTTGACATTGACCAAAACAATAAGATTTAAATAAATATAAGGTATAAACAGATATCAGTATCGATTACTGTAACATTACGAAATTTTTAAAGCATAGACGCATAGATTTCAACTAAATTTGTTCAATAAATACAAAAGATACAGATATCACCGTCATCGGGATCTGGGCATAGGCCTCTCTAAACGCACGCCACTGAGCTCTTCGTTTCTAATTCCTGACAGCCTCTGATACTATGAAAATAAAGGTAATTCCCAGGTATTTTCGAAAAACCTAAAATTTTATACGTACATGCGGATTGGAGCTGAATAAACTCGTTTTATATTTTAATTTAATTAATTATTATATGACGTAATTAAACTTGTTTTAATAAATACTAAGTTATCTGCTAAAGTTGTTTATCAATTTAAAAAAGGAACTGTGCGACACGTAATATTAATACTGCACAATAATATTTGTTATTTCAATACATTATGTATGTCTATTACTTAACCTATACTCATTGTAAGTGTCGCTTAATCCTTCCACAAACAATAGAACTGTGTCGGCCGTGCAAATTGATTTCCCCCGTTTCCTACGTACCTACATTTTTTCAATAGTTTTTTACAACCGGGTGTTATATAAAAAGCTAAATCGATGTGACCTTGTACTATTGTATCTACTAGCAACACTGACTCATAACTGTAATTCCGCGTCTAGTGGAGGAACAATACGACAACAGCATGACTTGCAGTATTACGACATTTAAAATGCAACTCTTGAGTTCTTGGAATATGCATTTCCATCACTGAAAGACTAATCTTTGTGATAATTTCTACCTTGTCA
>DWDT01005456.1:0-10405 GCA_018245595.1 Microceris scylla
CTATGGCCTTAACCCTCTCAATATGAGAGGAGACTCGTATTCCAACAGTGGAATTGTAATGGGTTGAAAAAAAAAAATCATCACTTTCAAGCAATTCAGTTCTTCACTTTTCCCTTGATTGTGGCATAATTTTCAAATATACAATGAAAACACGCTATTTCAGACTATACTTTAATACTTAATTACTTTTGAAAGTAACAATAAACAACCATTATCTTGGCAAGCGCATGGATGCACTGTAAGCCGTCCGGCAGATAAATTTCTCCCGTTTAGCCCCAGCCGCCGCTTGGCTGCAGTTCACACCGAACACTCCAGACGAACACCGCCTTTTGTCTCGAAAAGCTTCATTTTATTTTTACGTCTTACTCCACTTTAACCAATTGTTGCTACTTGACTCTTCCGCTTGACTTAAAATTTGCTTTGTTTTCCATCGCATACAAGCCGCAAGCCTCGTTACGAACACAATGGAATGTTCAACGCCTTTACAATGCTAGAGTTACTCTTAAGGTCTACAAGATACTTTTCATATAAATTGAACTCATTGGCGGGCTATTGGAGGAGCCTATGTCGAGCAATATACGAGAGTAGGCTGATGATGATGATAATGATGGTGTGAATTAGTTCTGGTGAACTTACTATAAGAGGTGACAGTAAATTTTGAAATGAAACTTACCTTCATAATAATGATCTCTCAGACGTGTACCCCTTTAGTTTAAGGTGCTACAAAAGCTTAAATAAATAAATAAATAAATTCTATCAACCTGCACCTGGGGACCACGGCAGATAGTGATGTTAAGTCTTCTTATACTGAGAGAGTAAACGCATCTAATTATTTTATTGTGTAAGTGTGTTTTGATTGCTTTACAACTCTGATACAATAAAAATAACAGATTTACACATGCGTCCAGTTATTGGTGCAGTTAAGTTCAAATTTTTCGGTTCCAGTTTTCTTAGTAGCAAAACTTCTGGTATCGCATTCAAATTTATTTGCGAATTTTGTGATCGAGTAGTGTATGAAATAAACTATCCGGCTTTTTCAGACGCACGCATTCCAGAAACGGGTGCGCAAGCCAACAAGTCCAACTACGGGCCGGACGAGTGCTGCTACTGGTACTGCGAGGGGCGGCTGTGCTACCGCTGCGAGGCGCGGCTGAGCGAGCAGTCGCGCCCCGACGCCGAGCGCTGCTCGCCCGTGGAGGAGCGCCTGGCCATGTGCTCCGTGCCCTACCAGGCACCTGCCACCGACGCCGCGCCCGCCTACACCTCCGCGCTCCTCCTGGTCGCACTTCTTGTCATATTTACGCTATTACGGACCCGCTGGACAACAACCTTAGGTCTAGTGAATGTGCGCGGTTCGAGGTTATAGTTTTACGTTAAAGTGCGCTGCACTCCTGTGTCCCGCAATCGCTGGACCGCGATTAGAACTTCTATTAGTGCTGTACTTATGATAATAAATGACGAGCGACGATGGAATGGAAGACGGCGGCGGCTCGCGGCGCGTCGCCTCGCCCCGCCGCGAGCGCGAGCCGACTATAGACTGTAAGTTTACGTCAGTGTCCGATCGATCGATACATCCGAAACGAAGAACACCAAATGTTCTCATGGTTACTTGATGCGTTGTGTCGTGAGCGCTGTTAGCCGACGTTCCGGCCACTATGTTAATACCCTTGGCCGTATTTATAAACGAAGTACTTCAGCCGATATTGCGTTAAGAGATGTTTGTAAGTATATTTTAAATAGGATTTTACATTTAAATCATACACATCGTTTGAAGGCACATATTACCGATTTTAAGTTATTTTTGCTAAAATAGTTTACATAGATGCGATATTATAAATTGTTGACATTCAAGATGATTGAGCTGTCTGTTGAAATATATTACATATTATATATATTGAAGATTTATGAAATTTTAAACGGTGCTTAATGCAACTACATTTCCAAAAATTATTATTTCACAAAACACGACTAAACGCCATACGAATAAAATCAACTAAATAGTATTATTACAACGGATTAAAATTTCTACAATCCTTAGAAATAGGTGTGATTCAATTTGTAATTTAAAATATTTTTCATTTGGTATACATATATAATAGACAATAGAAATGTGACGTTGTTATGAGTTTTATTGTAGTGATTATTTTCGTTATAGATTTACGAAATGGCAAACGGCAGGAGCATTGAGGCAAGGTTGGTGGCAGGGTGCAAGCTGAATATGGCAACACCTTGCTTCCGGTACTATGTTAAATTCAATAATCATACGGTTATTGGACGATGTTACAAAGCGGAAGCAATGTGTATCTGTATATCTAGATGTCCACCGATTTTGTAGATAACCCAAGTAACTTTGGATAATAGATAATAATTAATAATAGAGCAGTAGTTAGCGAGCAACCCAATGGGCGGGCTTTGTGGTTGGTGATCCTTGTCGAGATGTTCCACCGCCTGCGAATGCCGAACGCACTTCCATATTAACCGGTATATATAAAAATACATTGTATTAGAGTTAATAAACGTAGTTGTTGTTTTGTATGAAATAAAAAAAATGACTATACATATAATGTGAATTATATGTAATGTATCCGTCTTGTGAATTAAATCATACATTAAATATGGTTTTTATATAGATTGATTTTAAATATATATTATATTGTATAATGTACGATGAATGATGAAGACGGTGGCGCCACCTACGCCGTGGGTTGCGTCGTTGTCACGTATATGTAACAGCATTGTTGGTTTATTTCAATTTTGAAATATATTGAAATTATAGAGAACGTATCGTTAAAGTTATTATGTGATGGCATACAAATTTAAATAATGGTTATTAAGACTTTATTGAAAATGAACATTTGTTGAGATGTTGTCCTCGAGCGGGGAGGTAGTTGTTGTATTCAATGAGAAAGATAATAATATTAAGTAAGTTATTTTTTACGTTTTTATTGTTGTAAATATATCAAAGACGGTACGTTGTTTCCATTCCCACATTACTTGAACCATGACACCGAAGGTGCTAAATGTCTATTAACGCTTCTTAGTATTTTGTTTCGTGACTTCCTTCAGCCTAACTAATATCTGTTTGTCGGTCTGCGTGAGGGTGTATGTATTTATAATAGGAAAGGACATTAGCTTTTTATTTCAACCCACCTTCATTGGAAATAAGTGATATATGAAATCTGTTAAACTTTTCATTACTTAACTTAAAAAAGCAACACATTTAACACCAGATCACTTGAAGAAATGTCTAAGAAAATTTATGTTATCTTTCCCAATAAATTATCGCTGATTCGCAATTTTACAAAACCGATTCCAAAAATGTGTGGGTCATATTTTACTATTAAATGTTTCGTGAGTGTTTATACACATGATTATAAATGTACCGGCTTAACTAACGTACGTTTTTCGGGGTGGCCCCGAGCTCTACATCTCTACAATCGAACGTTAAATCGTCCACTGTAAAGTATTATACGACTTTCCCTTTTTATAACTGCCCCCTTTTCTTTATTACGGTACATAGTCCCGGCGGACGCCGGCGTAGGAAAATGACGGGTGTATAAACATTTTAAATTGTTTTTAAGAAGAAAGGTCAAGGTTTTAATTACCCGTAAAAAAGGATATGAGTTTTGTGATAGGACGAGTATTTAAAACAACACTTCGTTAACGTTTTTAGACAACTGTAGCGTTGGACAATCGTAAATATAACAAAGAAACACACGACAGATAGAGTAATAATATATATGTAGTATAGAGATATAACAAGTTAAGATTTCGAATATTTGTTTCATCTTTCCACGACTATTATTAGTAAATTTGACTGAAACCTTTTTATATCACACAATAATGTTATTAAAGAGCCCTTAAGAACAATGAGTACATTTATTATAGGTAGGTTTACCTAACGAACGAAATGATTTTATGAATAGTTTCAGATCGTTTCAGTTATTATTCTTCACTAATCGTAATTTTACTACGAGACACGCAATATTGGAAGGTGTAATTGACCTTTCATGAAGATCTTCAACTAAGAAATGTATAATATGTACCTATGAACATATTTATTACTTAAATTGGTTTAAATTACATTATGTTTATATTGGTATTATTACATTATGATCAAATAGGGATTATTACGTTATATTTAAATTGATTACAATAAAAACTACACATAAAATACAAGCACATTAAACTTACAAGCCACGGTAAAAGAATCTACCGAAATTATCTTCAATTTAATGAAGTAAAAAGTAAGATTTTCATCGTTGTTATAGACAATACACATATAGACAAACATACATGTGTGTATGTTCACATGAGGGGACCCAACGCGCCGCGAATCCATATATGTGTGTCGGATAGCAACGTCCCATATTGAACTTACAATTACATATTATGTGTTTTTATGTTTGAAAAGGACAAAGCATTTTAACCTTGACAACCTTAGAGAAATATACTTTTAGACATGCTAAGTTTTATTGAGTTAAATTCTTCATTGTTATGCTTGCAGGATACTATTTTTTTCAAATAGTGGATTAGATGTCACGAGCATATGAACATGGCATTTTGCAAGGCACACGCAGAAGGTACTCGTATAGTAAAAAGAGAAGTACTAAATTTCTCTGACTACTTCTGGAGAAATACTAGCGTGATTACATATCACGTTATTTATCATTGTAACCAAAATAAATATATTTAATTAAGTGTATTACATAAATAATTTTACTTTACTGACGTCTTTACAATCGTTTATTTAATTCCGCCGAAAGTGGGGTAAATCTTAAGCGTACGTACAGTGAACAGAACGAAACTGCGGCAGGAGAGCGCGACCCCTGTTAAAAGCGAAAGTTAATACCGCCTGTGTAGGGACGCGATTTGTTTTGCGCGACACAAAAACCAGCTCTGCGGCTGAAATGGGTTTGTGGTAATAAAATACATTGTTACGTACAACCGCTATAGTATATAGGCGAAATGTAAGGACTAGTGTCCGACCGAAACAGGTTTTTCAGCCGAAATCGAAACCGATCTTCGGCCTCGCTCTCAGTTTCGACCGAAACCGAAACTTACTTAAACATATTTAAAATTTCTATTGTACATTGAAATCAAGTGTATAATTTAAATTTTGCACGACACGTAATGCGAAACATAGAGTGTGCTTTACGATCATGTTGTTTGCACATTTATTTGCATATTCTATTTATACCGAAAGTTAAATAGATTTAAATGAAATAAAAACAAACAAATATATATTTAAATTTTTTTATGTCACGAACATGAATATGTCATTTGTCTCGGATTTATAACATTCGGGACATTCATTATGAATTCGTAGTATGTATAGTTTATTGATAATTAAAAACATTCATACTTTTTTTCTCAAGTTCTCACTCGCGATAAACAGGAAAGGATGAGGCGGGATGACTGACTGGGTTATTTATTCGCACGAGCTATACCTACACGTACCCAGATTGTTAAATAAAATTAAGTAAATAAAGGTCACACACAGTAAAATTAGCATCTACCTACTTAATCGTTTGGATGGTAAATAATGTTAAAATAAGAAATAAGTAAGTATACAGAATGTAATTAAACAACAATTAAGTATAAACACGCAAATTCAAGGTGATGATGATGAAGATATATGGCTCGATCACACATATTCATATGTGCGTCGTCGTAACCTCGTTTTCAGGAATTTTGTGACTTCGGATTATGGTATAGCATAGGACCAGCGATGAAACAGGTGCCTTAGAAATCATAACAATTCAGATACATCTTTTTTATTTATATTGCTTCGTTTTTGGCCAGGTTCGCTAATATCAAATAAACGTAAAAAGGTAAGTGAACTCGTAAATTAGAAAAGTTTTCAAATATGATTAATATTATAACGTTATGCCAAGTGTTTATTAGGCAGAGTATCGGGAGTCTAATATAATCATTAAAGACCTGAAGTGCTTTTCCTACATTTATCACTCTATACATGCACATTGGTTTACGATACTCCCCTCATTGCTCAATATTTGACCTACTTGATAAGGATCTCAGAGGGTCTGAGGGATACCTCTGGGCATTCCTAAGCACCTGCATCCATCAACATTTGCATTGTGCTTATATCAGTTTTGTCAATCTTTCATCATGTCCTAATAATCTAATCTGCTTTTTCTTATATTTACACCAATACTTTCTTTGACACAAATCATCTTTCTTACATCTATATTACGATACATCAGTAATCATCAAAATCATAAACCATCAAAATTACATTTAACTAGTTTCAATATTACTAGTAAATAATATTCTTGAAGAAACCGAGGTATTCACGTGGTAGGAATATGTTGTCGTGATACATGTAAATTACCCTTACATATATCGTACAGAAAGGCCCATACGCGCCTTTAATATTTAATGAAATAATACATTGTGTGAATATCCAGCTGTGAGTCTTGCGGGCAAAGTGGTGCGGCTCACGCGTGGCCTAAAGCTAATTTACACCGATTAGCCTTCAGATTGTATTATCAGCAAGCCTAGTGTATGGGAACTATACCTATCTAGTTTCTATAAACACGACAATAATACACATATTTATTTATGTACTGGGTTTCAAGAAATGTTCATAAACGGTGACCGTATTATTTATGAAATATCTGAAGTTATATTTACCTGGCTAAAATGAACTAGTAACTATTTTAATGACCGATTTATCTAACATAGTCTCAATGATAGAACAGAAGTTAACGAAGAACTATTTACAATATTGTACGCTTCTTACTCATGGATTGAAAGTCCCACGTATCCAACATATCGAAGATAGAATGAGTAGTACTCGTAATGAAATGTATCATCAGCTGAACTTGTGTTATGGAGACGATCATAAGACATATTTTCACCTGGTATTCTAAAAGATTTTTCTAGAACGTTTATTGATAAAGCAAATTTCTTTGGGCATGCACAAGTTCGGTGTGAGCTATCAGCTGCCACCGCAAGGGCTTCCGTGAACCGAGGCCTGGGTCACGGTCAAGGTATCGATTATGGGGCTGATACAATCTGGCCCACCTTTGTTCTACCGCGGCTGACCTTACATTATCGTAATGGCTATTGTTAAGGAGTCTTTTGTTTCTGTATTCAACTCCCTTTTAATTTTACCTAAACTGAACTTAACTTTGTGTAACTTTGACAACGACTTAAAGCTAATTTATTGGATTGGATAGAATTCTCTGGGTTGGAGTTTTTTTTCTTCCTGATAGTAAATGGGTCAACGACGCCTACATACCTACATGTATTTGCAACACCAATGCAATCTTTATCATGTGGTCACTGCTGCCCATGGACATCTACATACCTGCGAATGGTTGATGACCTATGCGAGGTCTCTTATAGAAGAGTAGTTACAGAAGAGTCTCACATCGTCTCAACATCAACTTTTTTATACTTCCACTATTTGGTATGAGTCTCTTCTTAAAATCAGAAGGTTTAAGACCAAAGCCTGCCACGTAGATCAAATTCGAGTTGACAGACTTCACGCGCCCTAGTACTGGTAGAGTTATGGCAGACTCTGAGGTGTCCAGTTTTCCTAAAGATATTTTACAGATAATATTGGTTGCTAACAGTACTGTTCGTTAATTATTATTAAACGGCAATGAACCCTCATTACCGATAACTGTAATGAGGGTTGTTAGTATGCATTAGACAAGTTAGTACATGTTAATAGTACACTTAGAATTTGTTAGTACCTTTTTTATTTGAATTTGTTAATCGAAGCATTGCTTTGAAATGTCGGGCTGGTGTAGTCTCCACGGTCAAGCGCAACAACACACAAATTATTTTAGAAACAATCGCTTTCCAGTACAAATGTAACAGTCTTACTGCCCTGGATAAACCTTACATGATTATGTTCATTGTACTTAAACCGTGTCAGAAGACGTATCCTTTTCGCGATTGCCGCAATATTAACAAATTCCGATTACAATCCTCATATTTACTAAATTTGCAAGGTCGATAGTAATTACAAAACAGAGAATTTTATTATAAAGACGAATAGCCACTGTTAGCTAAAAAACGGTAACTTCGTCCACGTCACCGTTCTAACTCGAAGCGACGGTGGACTAAACGGATTCGCACTCCAATTAACTCGATGACTAACCCAACTACGGATTGCATTTACTGTGAACTGTCAACATATACATACATATGTGCATACAGAGAATAATTCAGTTAAAAATAGAGTCGAGAGCTTTTTTACTTAACTTTTTCGTTTTTTCTCGGTGGGATAACGACTTACGAAAATTTGCAGACAGAAGCTGAGGACAGAGCACTATGCGGGAGACCTATATATGTCCAGCAGAATAATGATGAACATTTTTACTCGGTCTACCCCACATTTGGGATATACAGAGCGAATGAAAATAATAAACTACATCAATATGATTTTGACGATGATCAAGCGTACGTTGAAAGGAATAAAAAATTTGAATTTCGAATTTGGAACCCGAAAAGGGTCAATGTTCGTTAACTTCTTCTAAACTTGAAACAAAAATATAGAACATCAACGATCGGTCCAAAAATAAAACTTACAGACATAATAAAACAGCTACATTTATACGTTAAATATAGTATAGTAGGTATATATACATAATTTGGCTTCCGATTCGGTGCAGCGCATTTAACGTTCAAAGTACACATGCACGCGGTCAACGATTCTCAAGTTTCAATCGTATACGTGACCCATTTAGGTGGTTAAAGAAAAACAAAGTAATACTACATCATCATGATCTTCAACATCATTATCGACCCTTTTATGTTGCGACTGGCCAAAATGCGGGTTGGATGATTTCATACGATTTTAATAATATAACGGTATATAACTTTAATACAATAGTGTGATAGAATCCTATTTTTAACAAAGCACGATTAAAAAATACAAAAATGTTTCAGCCGTAGTAAACAATTTGCGGCACTGAGCGTTGAATGAAACTTGCCAGATGACGTGTTCCCGATCAAGATAAGGCAGCTTATACACGTGCGAATTTAAAAATAAAAACAAAAGTTTCTGCCTCAATTCAACATAAGAGGTGTTCAATGCTTATTGTCTTTTACGTTTGAGCTTCAATTCCGGCTAATATATGTTGGTTTATTCATATACTTTCCAATATGGATAAGTCTCCAACTTTTAAACAGTGTGGTTGACAGTATGTAACAAAGCGAAACATAGACTTTCAAGGTGTCTATGATCACTCTAATAGATGTACGGAAAGACTTCGCAAACCACATTTCTTTAAATTAATAGCCAATGAGCTAAGCATCTAATTATGGCCATACATAACAACTTCAAGGCCGTACAGTGACAAATCAGGGCTACACGATACTCATTTTTGCCAAGCACAACACTATATGTACTTATTTCTTAAGCTAGATCTCAGTCTTGTAATACTACTGAGCAGTCAGTGTGTAGTACAGAGATAATAATATTTAGGTTAATAATCTTTTAGTCTTTTATTGCAATATCTTCACAATAAACTTACCTTTACCGACAGCTTTAATGAACAGTAGAGTAATATGTAACAACTACATTTTTTTTACTATTAATTTATTGCTACAGATTCATAGCTCTTGAGAAATATTTAAACCACAATTATGTTTATAATAATAATATCAATAATAAGTTCTATTTCGTCCCTAGAAAGCAGTATTCTATTACGAGAAAATATAAAGTAGATATAATAAATGGGATATGATTAGCTAGAAAATGTTTTAAGTTCATTAATTACAAAAAACATTTCTTTTTTAATACTGTTCAAAATTACTCAATTTTGAATTTTAATATAATAAAATCAGCGGTCTCAACGCGATAAATGAACGCAAAATCGCCAGTGTGCACGATACGTGAAGTAATTATTAGGATACGATTTGGCACTGAGCGAGACTGCAGCCGGCGCGCCGCGCGCACCTAACGATCGGCTGCCTACATTTTGGCAGAACTTAAAAAAAAAACTGTGTTTTAAACGTTAAAGTAATTTTTTAAATTTAATTATTACACGTTCTATTTTTAAATGTAGTGTCTTTACTCAAATTGTTATTCAGACCTAGTAATTTACAAACGAAACGATTTCTAGCGAGTTTGTGTTCGTTTAATTGTTATTAATATACAAACATTTGACCGCTTTCTTGTCTGATGGAAAATGTTAATATAAAATCGGGTCTATCCATATCCTGTAAATATCGATTTTAATTCTAAACTAAAGTAAACTAATAATAGCTAAACTCGCTCATTTGCGACTAAAGTGTAATATCTCAAAAACACTATCTTTCAGAAAACAGTTCAGAAAGTTTGAAATAATACGTAACTTCACGCCTGTAATCCCCGAAGAGGTAGGCAGAGGAATGCAGAACACTCCCACGTTTCACCAGTTAC
>DWDT01005457.1:0-10404 GCA_018245595.1 Microceris scylla
TACGTATAAAATTAACACAAAACAAAGATGACTAAATCGACTAGTGCGACTAACGTTAAGTGGCTTTTTTTTTTTTTTTATACTAAAATGCATGGCAAAAAGGCAGATGGCTCACGTGCTGGTAAGTGGCTACCGTCATTTACAGACGTCTCCAACATCGGAGGACTTACTGATATGTTGCCTGACTTGAAGGAACTTTATAAAGCAATGTTAGAAAAACGTCATGTAGCTAGTACAGTTTATATTTTTATTATTACACATTACAGATTATGCCATTGCAATTTTCCACGACGTCCTCCGAAAGGGACACTATGAATGTTACCTGAAGCCTGATACTAGACTACCCATGATGCATGTCAGGGACGCTCTTAAAGCGCTCTCAGAATACCTAGAAGCGCCGAATGAAAAGCTCAACAGGAGAGTTTATAATGTAACCTCAATGAGTTTCACCCCTGAGGAACTCGCTGATCAGATGTTCAAGCACTTACCGGAATTCAAAGTGTCATATCGACCTGACAGTCGACAAGATATAGGTGAGTCGGTTGAATGTATCAATATTTCTTTGTGAATCCAAAATCATGCCTAGAGTTGTCATTCCAGATTTCTTATAGGATATGCAGATGACACTGAGTGCCAAATATATCTTTATAGACCTATAGAAGACATTAGTCAATGTCTTTTGCAATTATTTGTTACCTTTATGTGCATTACCAAAAATAGTTACTTAACATTATTATAAGCGTATGCATACTTTAACCAGTGTATTCATTACCATAAATTTTCGCGCCTTATGATGTTACAGTATGTCGCGTCACAGATATTAAATTCAAGGTTCTTTAATCCGTATCAAAAATAAATTTACAAAAACATCTTACGTGTTAATATACGTAATTATAGTTACTGATAAAAAGTAGGCTACATAAAAACATTATACTGCTTTCAAATTTGTTATTAGTTGTTATAAAAAAAAATATTTATTTTTAATTATATTTTCTAAGGTGTGAAGTCTGCCAACCCGCACTTGGCCAGCGTGGCAGACTGTGGCCTTAACCCTCTTAATATGAAAGGAGACAAAATATGTATCCTGTCCTTTGGTACAGGTGGTACCTATATATTTTATTTTTGACCTAACACGACCAGCATATATGTAAATATATGTGTTGTCTCTAATACGCGTAATTATAAAATTAAATATGGAAATAAATACTGCAAAGAACATTGTATCGAACAATACCAACAGTTTAGTCTAAATCAAATGTTAACCATCAAATCTGATGTTTATCATCATCATCAGCCTGTTTAAATCCACTGCTGGACACACGCCACCCTTGAGGGTTTTTTGCACAAAATTAAGTTTATATTCTTGATATTTACCTGTAACATATACATTTCATCTTTACAGTATTTATGTTCAAAAATTCTTATGCAATATAATATTCGAGTGTTTAAACTCACCATGTACCTAAATAAATCCGCATATATGACAGGAGTAATGATCGGAGATCGGAAAGCATTCGGTGGTATCTGCATAACCTGTAAGGGACCCGGCGTGATGATCTAATAACAATACATATTCAGGATTATGTAAGTTAAGTAAAATAAATTGAATCATTCGACTGTTACCTTGGACTAGTGCTTGCTGAGAAAAAGAGGTACTGTATCGAGTCCGAGTCTTGCTAAACAATATTAGGTTTTTTAAGCTTGATAATTGTTATAGCTTGGAGTTTGTTTTTATGAGCAATCTAAGACAACAGGATCACACCTATTCCATGGGACGTATATCATAACCGGTGAAAAGTGGGAGTATTACACTCCCACCTACCCTTGTTACTGTTATGTTACTGTTATCCAAATAAATAAATTTGTAATTAAAACATTTCAGCCGATTCCTGGCCTCAAGTGTTCGACGACAGCGAAGCGAGACGAGACTGGAATTGGAAGCCTGAAGTGGACTTGGACAACCTCGTGACTCTCATGATCAAAGAAGTCAAGGAGAAAATAGCTGTCAATGGATTTTAAATGTTTGTATATTTAACTGTACCTTCGGCATTTTACTATTACGCTTTTAAACAGTGACGATGCTTTTAAAATGTAATTTATGAGTGTATTTTTATTTGAGTTGAATTTTTATTTGATTTGCATATAATTAACGTTTAAATCTCCAAACCTTTAAGGTTTGGGTTTTAAGCTTTATAGCTACTGTTATTTGTTTATATTTATGATATTTTTTTCATGTTATATTGAATACATTTTAATGCTAATACACATTTTACTTTCATTTTATTCTCCGAGTTATAAAATTTTGAAATGTTTTATCTAAATTACAAAAAAGAAGGAACACTGAATTGTCACGCTTGTAAAACAACTAAATGACGTGACTATAAAATTACTAAACAAAATCTTAAATCCAAGAATCCATTATCTCAGGGCACCTAATTACTTGAAAACAAGTAGTTAGTTAATTGGTTACAGCATTGTAGTTCTATTAGTATAGTCAAAAACATAAAGTTATATTACATTTCCTACATGGCTGTAGAATTGTTATTCAATTGGTACATTCGAAAACGTAAACGTTATGTTCCATTTTCTATTCAGATATTATTGGATTGTAATTTTATTGGTACAGTCGAACACAAAAGAGTTATGTTACATTTTATATTTGTGTATAGGTATGTAATACTATTGGTAGTCGGAAAAATGAGTTTTGTTTCTTTTTGTAAAATCACTCCAGTAACCCCCGAAGGGGTAGGTAGAGCAGTGTAGTACAGTCCCACGTTTGACCAGTTACGTTCACGTCCCATGGAATATTGGTGAGCCTAATGCCATACATATATTTTTGATACATCGGGCACAGATCCAAACCCTGAGTCACTACTAGAAATTCTAAATGAGTATAATCCAATAGTTTTCGTAGTAGTATAATCCAATAGTAGATTCGGGATTTGACCCAGGCCCTCCCCATTGACAGTCGTGCTTGCCATTCGACCAACGACGCAGTCATGTCACATTCTGTAATTAGAATATACGAAGATACCTTAAATACATATGTTGGAATAGGACAACACACCCAACTGAATTACTTATTTTCAATGTAGAGAAATAACAGGCAATAATAATAATAAAACAACAAATTCAAACATTTTCCTTTATTAAGCATCCATGAACCAAAATAAACTCTTAGCTTATATGGATTTTTATCATTAATATTTTATAAGCAAGTAAGGCGCAATGAGTGAACAATGTGTAACAAAATTCAATGATTCTGAAATTACATAATAACACTTGTGACATAGGAATAAAAAACTCATTGTGTTACATAAGGTATCGTTTGCCAAGGTTAATATAATCCAATAATAAAATCAATTTCCCAGGATTCTGTATGATCTGACTATCAATTCATATTGTAGCATTCTTTAAAATCTGACTATCACATACCTTAGTCTAAGTTCAACATTCCTATGAGTATCACTGATAAATAAAATCTGATGTATATGTGTATCATAAATTTTACGAATCTTCTGTCTACGGGCGCACACTTCTGCAATACTTTGTTACACATTATTTTCTCGCTGTTTACAATATTAAATGCTATTCATTCAAAAGCAGCAGTAACTTCTACAATCTTATTATAAAATTTCCCTCCATGAATTCACAGCTACTTTATCTCAAGTCACCTGTCTAGAACACATCAATCGTTCCAGAACATTCGAAACACAAATAATGCATCAACCCGTGATGTATTCTATAATACCTATAACAATTGTATACACATATATTAAGAAAAATGTGAAATCATGGCAGAATGTTAAGTGCACACAGCACTTAACATTCTATTATTCATATAACATACATCACTTCTATAATATTCTACCGTTGTGGCAACACATTAAAAACAAATGACTCTAATCACACTATACACGATCAGTCTTCCATCATATTACATTCGACAACATACGTCATTTTGCAAACTCCCTTAAGTTTAATGTCGATATATATTGTAAAACATAACTTGTTATAAGGACAAACCTACATGTTCATTCCGTGCATTTCGAGGCACCAAAAATTCTCTTCTAGCCCTATTCCATACCCAAATCTGGGTCCATCGATACTCAATTCACTATTGTTAACTAATGGACGTATTAATCCTTGGTATATATACTTCTATCATAAAAAAACCCTACAAAATAACTTGTCAGTTACCTGTACGGTGTTATACTACAATATGTATATATAAGCCTATACATAAAAATATGCTATATGTTCCAATTTGAAAAGTGACAGTGAGAAATAACTTTTTTTCTAAAAAAAATGGTACAATCATACATAAAATTCCAAGATATTATTAAAATAAAGTTCAATATATACAAATTTAATGACAATGAAATAAAAATATGAGTGAACTCAATATTAGTTTCATAGCGGAATAACTCAATTTTATGAGTTGTTAAGAGACAGAAGTATGGCATAGACTCATAACGAAGTATTATATTTTTTTTTATTAATGAACAGTGAAGTTGTAAACATACATGTTATTGTTCTATAATTACCAAGCGTCATCTCCACTATGATTAAAAACAGTTTTTTGTTGATGTCATCATCAATGCAACTAGGCCGACAGTCTCAAACATATCCTACCATAATTTACAAATATGTATAACAAATTTATGTAACTTAAGCACTATATAGTATTGGATTTAAATGCACGAATTTCATATTGTGACATATGAATTATAATATAATTGTTTCGGGAATACACTTACAACATTTTTATGTACAGGAATTAGCGCTGGCGCTTGTCTAAACAAAATTTTAGTGCTGTGATTGGAGTAACACAAAACAATATAGATAAGCCAGCACGTGATGTATAAATATCTGATAAAAATGATATCATAATTATGTCTTCTATCCACCCCTACATTCCTCTGTTATATTACAAAATCATAATCAGTCCACAGTAGGCAATATCAGATTTATTTTAATAACATGCTATTGTGTTCTGTTACTCAATACAAAAATACTATTGAACTATTCATTTTGAATAGCTTATTTAAAAACAACTTGTATTGTATTCTATTAAAACGTTTTACAAATCTTTTTAGGCACGACAAATGAATAGAAAGTGTCCAAATAATTTATAGATATTGTGAAGAATACTTTTATCATTAATTATTAAACAATACATAGTACACATATGAAGCTTTGTGAAGAAGATTGAATAAAAATATGAATATTAAACAGGTGATGGAGATGCAAAGGACGAGATAGAGGTTAAAATGGATTAATAGTGGAGTAAAGTTATTATATTATTACATAGACCTGAAATATTTAGGAAAAGGGCAGAAAGAGGACATTAGTTTTAGTTCTAATTTTAAACGTTCGAAGTGGGAAAGTATTCCTAATGACTAAGCCTCACTACTGTCTGTCCTATGGCAACTGAATTGGAGCGAAATATTTTCAAAATGGTTTGCTTAAGTAAATTGTCATTGACTAGTATTCAATCGTTCTTCATAGCACATTTTCAGTGCATTTTATAAATATTTGGATTTTTGGCGTAACCAATAAATTTCTTCCTCTCCACATAAAAAAGCATTATGCATCGCTAGCATTAAATTCTAAAATTGGGTTTAAAAACAAAAAAAAAAATTGTTAATGACAGTTATTTTTAAAGAATAAAAAATATATATTACATAAACAAGAACTTAAACACGAAATGCCAAATTATTTACAAATGCAAGTATGAATGCACTTACAAAATTAGTATTTTACACATATCAATGAATTTTTTATATAACAAAATATAAACACAATGGAAATATTATAACTGCGAACAATAGAACATAAACATTATATAATAAAGACTAATCACATATTTTTGATGTTAAGTACGAATATAACAGCGGGTTTAAAAATGAAACAAAAGGCTTTTCTATTTGAAGTGTCCACGAACAATCTAATCTACAAAAAGTTTACGTACGATCAATTTAAAATGCACATTTTAAAGGACTGTTTCTTATTAGTAAATAAAATATTGACGTTTCCGGAATGTTTAGTATAATTATACTTTCGGTAACATCCTTATTACTAACAGCAAATTAAGCTCCTTACGCACGATCCAAACCTAGCGAATTCTAAATAACAGTGTGGTGCATCGAACTAAATAAGCGTGTGTAGCATACTATTATCAGTATGTCAATTCAAAGATTCTAATTATATGTATACTATGTTCGGTTGGTCTCTAATAGTGCATTATGGTGGCACTTCACTCTCGTTCGGCTCATCGCCGCTCGCATTTTTATCGGTGTTACAGGCAAAAATCAGTGACGAATCGTACGAGGCACTTCACATTCGCCGAGCTTGAAATGTTAACATATCTTCATCCGTCTGTATAGTTTTATCTGTGACACCACAACACCTCGGTCCATAGCCGACCTTTTACATCCCACGCGAACAAATATATAACGAAGATGTGTGGAACTCGTTAAAAGTCCTCATAAGTTATATGCATACATTTTTCTGGCACAGTTAGTGTTACATAATTGACTAGCAAATTTCGTGCAAAATGTTCGGTAAAATTATACATAAACTTTTTTATTCCGATTTATATACCTAATTTTTATTACATTTTATATACACAGAGCTTAAGTCCATAGTCGTTTTTCCATTTTTGAAAGTTAAAAATTTGAACGTTTTTTAACCCTTACCACTCCTTTGTCCCTCCTTTGAATTCTATGTCGAGTCCGACTCGACATTATAGTAACGCAAACTTTAAATACAATTTAAATTATAAAATGTATTTTTTTTTCTTTTATTATCTCATTCTGAAATTCCGAATACACAAAATACATATATTTCGTCAAGTTTTGCCTTAACAGGTATTTAAAACAATATCAGGAGTTCGAAGGGTTAAACAGCCATGTCCGAGACTCCAATGTTTAATCTCCACTTTGTACTAAAATTCGACCACAAATCATTATGTTTCTGACGTTATGAAAGTCAACAATGAATGTTTCATTTAATTTATTATATCTAAAACATATATCACATAAAATATTAGGTTCTTGCACTGCAACTCTATCTATACCTTATCTAAGCCCTTCTGCCCTTTCTAAAATTTTAAAAAGGAAAAGAAAATTTTCTTTGCGCGTATTAGTCGTATTATTTTTCATATAGCCTGTTATGATATAACGGCCGAGAATAATTTATAACCTTAGTGCAAAACACTGAGCCCCAATAAAAAATGATGCTTCCGTGAATACCAATTATTTCAGGTTTCCGACAAGGCAACGTGGAATCTTTACAATTCCAAAATCAATAAATAAATTTGAACGATAAAGCAAAAAAAAAGTCAGTATTACAATGAACAATAACTTGTAAGTACATAAATACAAATACTCGTAACAATACAATTATATGACGCAAAAACCGTATAAAATAGTACTTAATTACCGACTGAAATAATTAAAATTATATTTTAGCTTGCATAAGATAACCAACATATGTACGTCAAGCGTCAAGCTTTGCTAGTACTGATAAAACCTGTGCTATAAATACCACGAAATATACATATTTGAAGATACAGTCAAAACAACTTGCATTACAATCTCACAAAAGTATGACGTATCTCAAAATGACTCAATTTCGTATGCCTGTTCGACGAACATATTATTTCTATTCGTGTAACACACATATTTGGTAGGTATATATTTCGTTCGGAATCGACGTAGAAACAATAATTTGAACCAGATGTATTAATACATATGCTACGGTGTATACTTACAAAATGGAGTCTTGCACTTACAATGTTTTGAAAACAGAATCAAACATACATGGACGTGGGTACTGAGAGAGTCCAAAACTCACCTACCTCACCAAATAAGTCTGATACTGGCTGATGAGACTGTCAATTCTTCGAAAACAGTGTGCGTTTATGAAAAATATAATGAATGGGGACGAAACACAACAGTTCTGTACAGATAAAGATATAAATGTTATTCGGTGTTCTCTATCTACCCCATAATGGAACTGACATGATGATATACTAAAAATAGAAGAGTGTATACATAATTCTTTTTCATTCTGTGTGGACACTGTTGTTCATCGGTGGAAAGGGATATGGAATGATGATGATTTAGAAACATGTTTGCATCCATATACTGAGGCAGGCACTATCATTGTTATATTATTATCTCGATTAGGTAAAACGTAAAAAATACATGTAAGAATATTGTATTAAAAGAATCGGAAATATCTGGAACAATCTGGAAACACTAGCGACAATGTTTAAGGCGTAAGTCGTCGAAGTTAATGTTTTCTTTCAACATGTAATCTGAAAGATACTAAATCATTGCACACACCGTTCATATTTATATAAATTATATTCATATTGAGTATATATAAGATTGATGTAATCATTTGTATTTTTGAAATAGCTGTGGTTTTTAACTGGAACGGTAACTTGCTCACTATATCGAATTCCTCACACATGTTACTTGAAATGTTTTCTTTGTTAGGGGCAAACTTTGAAACGGCTGTGGCGATAGTGATGGAACTTTCACACGCGGTGAAATGGTACTTTTTAACACTAAAACATATCACTTGTTCAATGCCACGGTTAACAACCTCATAAAAACAAGTATTATGTAATTTTACGTAAATTTTAGTAGACGGACACTTACAATTAGTTTCATTTGCTGGACAGTAATAATATGTATATATGTATATTTGGAACAGTGAATTGTTTTGTTTAATATATTAAAACAACAAACTGTTCCTAATTCAAAATTGGTAAGTTTAAAAGAGATTGCACTCAGATTCATTATCTGTTTCGGGGAGGCAAATACAGAATATATAATAAGTAAAACAAAAATGTCAACTCAGATGAAATATTAATATCGACATACCAACATGTAGATAACCGGTTTATAGCAAAAATATCGCTTTTCGTTACTAAATCTCGATATAATTGAATGATTTCTCACTTCAGTCCGATTTAATTTGTTGCTGCTCCCTCGTCATGTTCAGCTCTTTCAAACGCTGTCGCAGCTGCGCCTTCTTCAAGTTAGTCATCAGCTGCGTTGACTGATACAGCCACGAACCCTGTAAAACGCCATACAAATTGCTTAAATAACTACATAGCTCCATGAAGTTTCCCTTCATTTCTCGATTATTTTGGTTTCGTTCAATTTATACAATTTTAAATTGCTAATATACGTTCGTTTCATTTCACATATTAATTTTTTTCATATTTATGTAATCAATGTATTATTTAAATAATGACATATCATTACAATTTAATATGTTAACAATAATGAGAGCAACACAATTTATTACTCAATATTATGAAATTAATTATACCTGACAATCAGAATTATACGTACTTAAATAGTAGTATAATTACGATATGATGGTTATAGGTGATATGTTAAAAAATCACATTAATATTGGACGTAGGCAACCTTGGTACCGCGATCGTACAGAATTCTGACCATACGTACATATGAGTTTTGACCTACGTTGCGAAATGCTTATAAACACGCACGAGAATAGCCGTGCGCCTCGATCAATTTCGTTTAAACGATCTATTTAAAGCCAAACGATGTTTTTACGACTTTTACACATTACATTGATCTACACTCTCGAAGCTGTTATTTTATTTTTAAATAAAAAAAGACTGGCACGAAACGTCGAAAACCAATGGACGGCCGAATAAAAAAAAAACAAAAACAGAAAAAACAACAAAACAGAATAGTTTTAAATCAATCCAATTTAATTATGTTTAAATATCAAACGTTATCAATAAATATTCTCAAATCATTCTAGATAATTAACGCAATCGCATTCGAAATGGTAAATAAAAAGTTGTAATACATAGTTAATAATACAACTTACCACCATTATCATACAATTGAGGAGTATAGGTATGCAGAACACTACAGATATAAACAGCCCTTTGCTGTCAAAGTACTGCTGTCTCGAGAACAATGTCCAATTTTTTGCGGCAACTTCGTTTATACTCTCCGAGAAATATACCAACAATACTGAAATAAAAATTAATTAAATTACAAGTATAATAATAATAGCTATAATAAAAATGACTGCCTTGTTGGTGTGTAGTAGTTGCAAGCGCGATTGTTAATCCAAAGCCCGGAGGTATTCGAATACCGGGTCGGATAGTATTACTAGGTTAGGTTTTGACGTGAATTAAGTCTTTAAAATTGCTTCCATAAGGACGCAATAAAAAAACCAAATGATAATAAAATCGGGCTATACAGTTTCTTGTTGTAGCTATTTAACTATCATCCCCACCCAAAATTCAATTATACCACTGGATAGCTAAAGAATCACAGAATTCATTACGATAGGTAAGGATTGTGAAACGTCGCGCGCGGGGGAGGGGACAGCCCC
>DWDT01005458.1:0-10404 GCA_018245595.1 Microceris scylla
AATGTCACTTGCTAACGGTGAAGTAAAACATCGTGAGGAAACCTGCACACCTGAGAATTTATGAAAAAAAAATGTGTAAGGTGTGTGAAGACTGCCAACCCGCACTTGGCCAGCGTGGCAGACTATGGCTTTGACCATCTCAATATGAGAGGAGAGCCATATTCCAACAGTGGAATAATTAATGAGTCGATTATGAACGATAAAAGGTTATACGGTTCAAATCATTTGTTTAAAAGAATTAATCATAAATTTTTAAATTTTAGTGTTTACGTGTATACATATGATATTATGTACAGTTTAACTCGTGTATGTTTTTCTGAATGCAGTTATTCAGTCTCCGCCGCGACCTGGCTGCGACCGGCAGAAGCTCTTAAAGATAAATGACTCCCAGTGTAATTCAAAGGTATTTGATAATAACCTTAACAGGAGCGGGCTTTATCTAGCAATGGACAAACTAAAAATAATGATTATCCCAATTCAGTCGTCAAACTGTTTATAACAGATGAAAGTAAAAATATTTAGTAACTACTACTATTTAAATATACTTGATATTATTATTTATTTACCATTTAGTATAAGTAATATAAAAATGTACACTACTAAAGTACATTATAAAACATACGAGTATTTGTCAAGACAAATTAAATCAGCACAAAATAGCAACAGATGCACTACACCACTGTTTAAAAAACAACAATAAAATATGTGCAAATATTTTGAAGATGAAACCTTGCAGATATATGTATATATTTTAAGGATTACTTCATCCGTCACATACTCGTGTTACACCAATCGACAGTCGCATTGAAATATTTTGATAAGATTATTATGCTTCATTTTTTGTCTGAAATATTACGAAAACAGCTGGTAAGTTTTAACATGAATTAAATATAGCTATGAAGCATATGAGATAATACCAGATAATGTGTTTTATGAGGAAATAGATAGGATAGCGGTACGAATACGTACGAGTAAGCAAATTCATCGCTATCTACAATGTAGGTATATATGTTACCGGAAATGTATTATATGAAACCTAGGAATTAAATGCAATTCATAGGAAATGTATGCAATACCGAGTTAACTTAGGAAATGTTTAAATTTGTATCTCTAAAATTGTTAGGTACATAGATTCCCTAGGAAATGTATGTATTTCCTAGTTATTGTAAAGAACTCCAAATTGATACAAGGATATGTATAATATTAAGATATTTTGTTGTATTATTAAACTAATTGCCTAACATAATGCTGCCTCCTTGGTTGAGTGGTTGAAGCGCGACTCCTGATTTGTAGGTCCTGGGTTCAAATCCCGGGTCCCGGGAAATTTGTAATAGTGACTCGGAGTCTGAATCTTTACCCAATGTATGGTTATTATAATATTAATGATCAAAACAGGAAAACAAAATACAAAAAATAAATTTTATATCAAATATTATTAAAAATAAATATTATTTTCCTGTAAAAACTGGCATTGTTATTAATTAGAATCATCAGGTTAATCGTATCTACTTGAGATTACTTATTTATTATTTGTACAGCTTAAGCTCGAGGGACTACTACTCCACTTCTTGCAAATGAGCCAATAGCAGCGTTTACCCCGCTGTAACAACCAATATCCCGAATTTAGTACATTTCCGATTACTGCGCAGGAAATGTATAGAGTTCCTCGGAAATTTGTACAATATAATTTATTTCACACATTTCCTGAAGGTTTTAGGCATTGTATACATTTACTAGTAAATCTATACAATGCCGGATTACATACATTTCCGATAACATATACATATATTAAAAGGTGGACATTTGGCAGAATTTAAGTTTACTTGGAGCAGGAGTACAGAAAACTAAAGTTTATGTATAAATAAATATGTTCATTGTATAAATATAAGTACAAATGTGTAATAAATATCTGCAGTTTACAGTTGTACCGTCGATGTTAAATGCGTAATATCGGTGGTCACACAGCACCGAATAGATTTATTGAGGTATATATACCCCTTGACACAAGAAACTCAATTATGTGGAACTTAGGACATCATTAATTAAGGTCGAATTTTGACAGTTGCTGGATCATTAATAAATTAATTCAATTGTCTGTAGATATGCAACTAAACGAAAATCTCGAACGTTCTTATTTTAAAATATGTTCTAATATTTTGCCTCTTACGTTATTGTAGAATATTCGAAGTATGAAAAAAGTTGCATCATATTAAACAGCCAATTGGAAAAGTGGTAAAATCAAAATAAACATTTGTAAAGAAAATGTGTATAATCATTTTAATCATTTGATTAATTATCGATATCTTTACACTTGAGTACTAACATGTAAAAGAATGAAATTTTTAAGGTTAAGCTGATGAATGTATTTAAAGCGAATATCTGTAATATGAATATTCTTTTTAAAAGCACTCTTTCGTACGAGTGACTTTAACAGTACTGATTCATTATTACATATTTTCTGTATAGCAAGCTCTCACAGATTTTATCGTAATATTTGAACTTTGCTCATCAGGGACTGTGGTGATCTGTTCAGTCGAATCGTAACTCTGATAATGTAATTATATTATTCTTCAACATGTTATCGATGTTTATGGGCTCATACAACGTCTATTTATCTAATTATTGACATTTACATAAGTAATAAAATATATTCTCATAATTACTTGGAATATACTTTAAATAATTATTTAACGTTTTAAGTAAATCATTGTATCCCGATTCGATTATCAAGATTATGTCCAGGTTGAAAGAACACAGATTTCCTAAAAGAAGAGCAGGTGGAATAACACCACATCAATACCGTTAATAGGCGACCATAAACAACCACTTTAATGAACATGACAGAGGTGAACGACGATTACCGGCAGCGCTCGATGGAAATCCTTAGTGTCCCTATCTCAATTGAAAAAAGTTGTAAGAATATGTATAAAGTTTATTCATATGCATACTCATACGTCTAACGCACCACCGTTTCACAATAATAAATTTGCGTAACCTAAAGGTATAGCGACGCCATGTTTATAGCAGATTGTATGTAGATGTGCATTGCACGAATACTACTACTACGTAATTCCGACAATAGACAATTACGTATCAACCAAAAACTAATTTGATTGTTAGATTGTTACACAACTAAATCAACTAATTACTTAACGTCATTAGGCGAGCGATGATGTGCTCGTTTGTCATGTAATACTGACCTGAACTTTTTGTTTACTTGTAAATTGAAATTAGCTAGAAGTTTAATTTTAAGTTAAATTTTATTTTAGTTGTAGGTTCTCCCTCAAAAACTCATTAAGCGTGTATGTAATATTGTTGGATAGTGCCGTAGTCTCATCACTAATCGGATCCGTCGGAGGCTCGGCCTCGCCGATGAGCGACGCATTCGTTAAATGATGCAATCAATAGATAACCACATATTTCATTGTACGACCTATCCTTAATGTTGCGAGTAATTTCAATGCTTGCTTTGAGATGCGTAGCCGCTGGCGGTGACTACCAGATGACGCCACGAATATACATAGGTGGAAATAGGGTCAGTGCTGTGTCGTTGATCCGAAGCGTGGAGACTGCGACTGCCTGCGCGGAGGGGGCCCCGCCGCCCGCGTGACCGCCCCGCGCGCCCCTCGGTTCGCGCCCCCCTGGCGAGCCTCGCCCCGCCACTCCAGCCAGCATTCCGCACTCGACGCGAGGGCGAAGCGCACGCCCGACTCTTCGATTATCGCGACCGACGCGCCGCGCGCCCGCGGCAAGCTTCCCCGCCATGTTTGACGTTTTCGGGTCCGTGAAGGGCCTTCTCAAGCTCGATTCGGTGTGCATCGACAACAATGTGTTTCGCCTTCACTACAAAGCCACTGTGATCATCCTGATCGCGTTCTCGCTGCTTGTCACCTCGCGGCAGTACATCGGCGACCCCATCGACTGCATCGTCGACGAGATACCGTACGCCGTCATGGACACTTACTGCTGGATCTACTCTACTTTCACCATCCCCAACCGGCTCGTGGGCCGCGTCGGCAAGGATATGGTGCAACCCGGCGTAGCGTCGCACGTCGACGGTCAAGACGAGGTCAAGTATCATAAATACTACCAGTGGGTGTGTTTTGTGCTGTTTTTCCAAGCGATCCTGTTCTACGTACCTCGCTACCTTTGGAAAACGTGGGAGGGCGGTCGAGTCAAAATGTTGGTGCTCGACTTGAACTGCCCGGTGGTCGACGAGGGCAGTAAATCGAGTCGCAAGAAGCTGCTTGTAGATTATTTCTACACAAATCTACACACTCAAAACTTTTACGCGTTCCGATTCTTTATCTGCGAGGTATTAAACTTTATCAACGTAGTTGGTCAGATATACTTCATGGATTTCTTTTTGGACGGCGAATTTTCCACGTACGGCCGTGACGTGGTTCGCTTTACAGAAATGGAACCAGAGGACCGCGAAGATCCCATGGCGCGGGTGTTTCCTAAAGTGACGAAATGTACCTTCCATAAATACGGTCCATCAGGAACCGTGCAGAAGTTCGACGGGCTCTGCGTTCTACCGTTGAACATTGTCAACGAGAAAATCTACGTGTTCCTGTGGTTCTGGTTCGTTATTCTGTCAATTTTGAGCGGAATCTCATTGATCTACCGCGCAGCTGTCGTAGCAGGTCCTCGCGTGCGCCTATATCTACTGCGTGCACGCAGCCGCCTCGCTCCTCAGGAGCAAGTCGAGACCGTAGCACGCGAGCTGCAGATCGGCGATTGGTTCGTGCTGTACCAACTCGGAAAGAACATCGATCCACTCATCTACAAGGAACTGATGGCAGATTTAGCTAAAAAGTTCGAGGGAAAGGACACTGTATAGTCGTCACAGATGCTGGCAACGGCGTCGGACAGTGGGTGTTAGTGAGGTGCAGTGCGCGAGGTCGGGCCAGCGCCGCTACCTGCGCGGCTGCACGGGCGCCGGGAGCGGCCGCGCGCCACATTCCATTACCTACGACCGGCGCGGGGAACGACCTCCGCCGGGCCAGTCATTGTATTCCAGAACCGCTTTAAAAGTTTTAACGCTACCAACATAATTATGTTGGTACTCCTGAGCGCAACTTCGACTGACGCGTGCCGTTCACATGCCATGATTCGCGTGCATTTAGCGTAACATTTTAGGGCATGCTTACACGTAGTTCGCAACTGTAGGTAGATCTCGTGCCTTCGTTTTGTATTTTGTATTGTTCGTGTGCGAGTGAATTACGTTGAAGAGACGTCTCATTGTGATATGTAATTATTATTATATCTAAATTAAGTGTTTATCGTGTACGAGGTTGAACGAGTGGACGGCTGGCTTATTCCTAAGTTTTAGATAGTTATCTAATGTAATGTCTTTGTTATCGAATGTGTACTCGATACGGTATTGTATAAAGCAATAATGAACTATTAATATTAAGAGAACGATTAATCGTATCGTATTGGTTAAAGACAATAATGTAATTTTTACTAATTGATACGTGTCTATACTTTTTTTACATTGACGAAATCGAGTCGATTATGGTTGGATATTTTCTGAATATATTTACTGCCACATAAAATTTGTTGTTTCATTGATAAACTATTTCAATCTTTAACCTTGATAAAAGCATCGTTACCGCTGTTCGCACATCTCAGTCAGCTGAGAAATTTATCAAAGGGTGATTTTGTAGGTACTAGTAGCGCCATCTGTGACCATTTCTCTAAACCCCATCGATAAAAGCGTAGGTATAGATGGTGCTGACGCGACAAATGCATTCTTCAGTATGCATGCATTTATCATTGTTATTACCTATAACTGATTTCATATTTCAAATCAACATAATTATTTTAGTGGTTTTATTGTTCTGTTTAAAATAATAAAACATTAATTCCGTAAATGCGTAATTACCTAAACAATCAATTTCGCAAATAAATCATACAATAAATATTAAGGACATACTAGAATTTCCTGAAGACGCAAATGAGTCAACACAGGATTAATCATTACAGTGTAATTGGAATGTTTATTTAAGATTGTGACTTAAATTTGTATAATACCAGCTAACATCGTATATTACCATTGGTCTAAATCAGTTGATGTTAAAATTCCACCTTAATAAAGGACTAACTAAGTACTTGATTAAATGTTCAATTTCATATGAATCACAAACGGTTTGACGTTTATCTAAATTATTATAAAATTCCAATTATTATAAAAGTCCAATTAACAAAATACATACACGTGTAATAGGTATAGACTTTGTTCGAAAAACTACCATTTTTATTACATGTGAAAATCTGACATTATTAATCAATTTTATTTAACAATATTAATAATTGTGTAATGACATCACAGTTCACAACAGGTACTTCCAGGGTTCCAGAGAACGCCAATAACCCGTGGAGTGGTAAAACTAACTGGTATGAACACAGTGCTTGACAATAACCCAAACCCACCCCACCCACTTTATGCAAATTGTTGCATACTCTTTAATACAGCCAACAACATTATATAGATACCTTCTATTTTAAATGGAAATCATGTCGCACCCGACCGGCCTGCGCTCACCTACTGTTCTCACACTTATTGAAATTCTCCAAATCCACTGTCCTTGTTTGACAAGCGGGAAACGTATATAAGCTTTGACAAACAATGTGTTCGTTCTACGAAGCGTAAAGACAAGCTTATTCTAAACAGATGTATATGGTGTTGTGCTCACTCCTAGTTAGCATTATGGCCTCAAATTTAAATGAATTATAGACTTTTTTTATCAACGCGTCTGTTTTCCCCGTAGAAATAAGCATGAAAGTGTAGTAAAACACTCAATAGCCTCACCGTTTATGTTAAACGATTCTTAGTATAAGTGAGTATATTGTTTTATATCGTACAGACATTCAGATTGCGAGCTATTATTAGGAATACTAAAATAGAAAAACCCGCTAATACCCGGACCGGAGTTCGAACACGGAAGGACCTAACGATCAGAAGTCGCGCTTGCAACCACTCGACCAATGAGGCAGTCAATAACAGAAATTTAATAATTAAAGATACCACATAATATAACAGTTAACTGTAAAAATATCTGATTTATTTATTTTAATATATAAATGAACATTTCCGTTTCTACTTAACTGTTAACGACGTCACTTGCTAACGGTATTAATTCGCTTTGTCTTAACCGTGTACAGAGACGCAATCCTTCATTCACGAATGAGTGAGACGATTACATGAATCATTAGCTCATTGCATCTGCACACTGTATTAAAAAAATACTGATAAAACGGAAAGCAATACTGAGCGAATCGTGTCTCTTGCATGAACCAACGATAGCTAGCTAGCACGTCGCCATATTGGATAGTAAACCTTGATAATTATTATACTTTTTCATTTAGTTTGTGTTGCGACTTTTGCGTTCTACTGATATTTTAAATAAAAGAAGATCGTTTCAATTGTAGAAACATTTCTCAGAGCTTCGTTAAATCTACACTGGAACATCGTTAAAGTGAACTCCAGGGCCTTCTGAGATATTCGGAAAGATCAGCACCGGTAGTGAAAATTGGAGCACCCAAGACCCGTTGGAGCTAAAGATACCATCCGTCAGGTTTACTGGCTTTCATCCAGATTTTGTTCAACAGTAATTAAACAACTTCAATTGTTATATTAAATTACCTATATACGTAACATCACGCTTGTAATCCCCGGGAAGTAGGCGTGTAGTAATTACCTAATTAGTTAGCTAACATTATAAAACGAATACTTCATTAATATAAATATTCTGATCTGTATTAGTATATATTTATAAATGTATGTATTCAGTAGGCCAGATATTTACTGATCCATGAACAAAAAGTCATCTCAACCGGCGAACATTTATAAAGAGAAAGATGAATGTAGAAGAAAAACGACAGATCTTTCAGGATACAGACATTTGGTACTTGGTGCTCTCTGCCTCATCGAAAGGGACCCGTTGTATATAATAAGACTATGTTAAATATGCCTATTAGCTGTGGTCATGCCGTTGGGGACTCAATATTTATGTTTATTATATATTTCAATATATATGTATATTTATTATATATTTATGTTTATTATATATGTATACCAATATATATTTATATTGTATAGCCTTACTTGTATATACATATTTATCGATAATGATGTGTATGTAGTAGTTAATATATATAACATAAATGTAATTATTCCATTTATTACATGTTACTATTATTTTCATTCTTTTTTTTTTAAACGATCTCCATTTCTTGTTCTTTTCTTTTTTTTTGCACCTGCCTTTTTTATTTATCGTCTTACTATTCGCCAAGGGTTGACTGGTGGACAATGCCACTAGGCATTAAGTTTGCCCTTTGTTATGCCTGTTTTTGGTGTGCAATAAAGAATAAATAAATAAATGTATGAAATTGTCCCAAGATATTATTATTTTAATAATATTATTATCCGTGTTAGTTAACCTTGCACAGCTGAAGGTCTTCAACAATTTCAGAACAATAATATAGAATCGTCGGGCAGCGGATGTTTCAATTAATGTTTCAAGCGCCCTTGCGTCGCAGCCATTGTAATTTGCTTCCTGATATGTCTTTCATGATTATGCTCATATGAATTTTATTTTATTGTATGTACGACAATCTACCAAATAGTGGCTTCCGGACCAGAATTCTTCGTGTTGTAGACAACCAACAAATTTCATGTAGGTATATTTTTTTATTTATGTACGTGTGTGTGTGCGTACTTAATATTTAACTATGTTGTTAAAACTCTAAGGCATAAAAATAATCTCTTATGGATCATGCAACCAGAAATTAATAAACACATTTATTTATTATTTATTACGCAATGCCAATAAATAAATAGTATGGTTTATAATATTATTCACAGTTTCGCAGTAGCTGGGCAAAAGGCTCACCTCTATTTCATGGAACGTATATCATAATAGGTGAAACATGGGAAAAACTCACTCCTGTACCAACTGTCTAGGTAATAGAGGCGTAATGTTATGTTATTTAGTAAGCACTTGAGTGTGGAATCAGAAAAGTATGGCTACTAGTGGTCCAGCTCTTCAAATCGTAGCATGAATACTTTTATTTCAAACTTACCTTCATCTTACCTTTCTCTTTATTATTTTCTTCGCTAATCGATGTGGTAAATCAATGGAAAGTTTCTAAACGATGTGGGAACCAGCTCAAAACTGCTGACTGGGTCAATACACATCTGCGCCCTGAACACTTGTTTAAATTGTTTATGTCAGAATCACGTAGGACCTATAGCATACGAGTTATGACTAAACATCTGCACGAGATAAACCTTCACCTATAAGCCAAAGGTCCGTATTACTGAACAGTACATAAAACCTTCATTTGACATACATTGATTGCCGTCATGAAAGCCACACTTTTAATGGTTCAATAAAGCAGCAATGGATGTAATTAAAATTTTATTATTATTTATACAGCTGCAATAGCGTAGATGCCAGAACACAGGTGGGTCGGTAATGTAATACACATGTTTTATCTTGTAGGAAAGCTGTCATATTCGAACTATATAGTTACATTTAATGACTAATAAAAAAATTATGTTAAGTTGGGGCATTTTTCTTCTAATATTACAGAAGCATGTTTTCATGATCACCTAAGTAAATGAGTCACTTTCAAATTAATAAAGTAAAAACGTAAAATCATGCGTGTAATCCCCGAAGGGGTAAGCAGATGAGTGTACCTATTACACTCGCACGTTTCACCAGTTACGTTTAAGTCTCATGTAATAGGTGGTAAGCCTATTACCATACAGCGGGCGCAATTCCAGACTCCGAATCACTGCTAGAAATTCTAAATTAGAGAAATCTAATAGCACCCAACCCGGGATTTGAACCCAGGACCTCCCGATCGACAGTCGCACTTGCAACCACTGGACCAACGAGGCAGTCCAAGTTTTATTTAAATTGTGTATTATAATAGTGGGACGTAAATGTAACCGATGCAACGTGGGAGTGTTCTGCATTCGTCTGCCTACCTCCTGGGGATTACAGGCGTGAAGTTACGTGAGATATAAACTATCCTATCTTTCAAGTTGGATCAACCTGCTCACGGTGTGCAAAATTAGGTTAAAATCGGTTAAGTAGCTTAGGAGTCCATCGCGGACAAACACTGTGACACGTAATTTATATATATTAAGAATTACAGCAGAGGCTCTATATGTAACGAGCGTCTCTACGCGCCCCCTAACACTCACCACCCGGGTGCACCGCACCCCTTCCACCATTGGTAAAGCCACCCTTTGTGCACAGAAACACTGGGATAACACGAAGTACGAAGAGGTTTACGAAACAGTTTATCATATATGTGCATAGAGATAAGACAAAACACATACAAAGCGCGCGCATTGCTGCTACAGGCTCGCTGCTCGGAAACTTA
>DWDT01005459.1:0-10404 GCA_018245595.1 Microceris scylla
AACCACTGCCAACCCTGCAAAAGCTGTGCCCTGCGATCTCCAACCCGCATGCCCAGCGTGGAGATTACGAGCAAAAATCTCCATGGTGCAAACCACAATTGCCAATAATGTCTGAATATTATTTCAATTGTTAATGCTTGAGTTTAGGCGTTAAGGCTATAATAGAACGTCCCAAGAACCATCGTCATCGTCATCATCAAATCTTTTGTCGTTCCACCATTAAAAACAAGTGACTCCTATCAGAATGAGAATTGTTAAGGCCATAAACTACCACATAGGCAAAAGAGACGTTGGCACGCAAGAAAAGCTTTATTAAACTATTAATAATAAAAAGAAGCTTATTAAGTCCCATAAAGGTTCGAAACCTGTTAAGGTACAAGCAAAACAAGTCCTGCAGCGTAAAGCAGAGTAAAGCTCCTATAACATACAGTGAGTACAGGAAATTTTAATGAGATGTCTAACAATGCCGAATTAATAATAATTATAATATCAAATACTTCATTCCGGTGTATGGCAATAAACTAGACAATAGACCACCCATTCCATGGGACGTAAACGTAACTGATGAAACTGGGTAGTTTACTACACTCCTCTACCTACCTCTTCGGGGATTAGAGACGTGATGTTACTTTTTATTACGATCAAAATACTTCTTGACACCTGTTCTCTTATGTGATAGACGGAGATCACCGACTATCAAATAAGTCTATCCTTACAGAACTGACGTAATGCATCACTGTTTTGGTTCCCCCATCAGCTAATTACTGCCTTACTTGGTCAGGATAGGTGCATCATAATCTTCATCGGCACCTGCATAAAACAATATTCGCACTGTATATTTATTCTATATATATCTGCTTTCGATGTAAGATGTCTGATCCATGGCAACATTCACTTTCTCATCTTCACACTAATACTCTCTTGAACACAAAGCATCTTGCTCACATCTTTGTGCCTCTACCTGTATAACCTGGCGTGATGATATAATAATATTAAAATAATGAGGATTACTCCATTCTATGGACTTTAAGGGGGCTCCTAATCTTCGACATAACATTTTCCTGTGACAACACTTTACGAGAGACCCGGACATAGTTCATTGCACTCTAAAGAAATTTTACGAGGAGTCCGTAAAACTGGTAATCGCTGGACGTCCCGTTGAATTGGAGCAATTCGCTTTGACAATTTCCTGTCCAGAGGGTGCTACAGGTGTCGTGACATCGGAAAATTAAGTTTTATACGATTACACTTGTAATACGTAAAAATGAGAAGATAACGTTTAAGGCTCAGTTCGACTATTCATAGCTATGTATAAAATTATATCTTAACTACATAATATAAACTTTAGTATATTCGTTAAAACTTAAAGGGATATTTATATACATACTACATGATTTTTATTGCTTCATAGTGTCCACTATAATGTTCTTTGTAGGATGCAACTAACCTTTTCTATATGCGATAAATATTGCGTACAAAATTGTGCCTCTCAGCCCCTAATTAATTTTTATACTATAATTATTTCACTGTAAAGGAATTGTGACTCGAATACTTTTTTATTACTTGTTTCAATACAGTGAATAAAAATATAAAGAAACTCGTCTGTAATTTTAGAAATTTCGGTAATTTGAAGTTAATAGTATGAAATCCAATTTAATAATAAAATCGTGCCCGTGTCCTTCACGCCCGGTTCAAATGAACTTCTTTAACGTTGTACCCGAAATTACATTTTTTTTATTACATTCACTTTATTAATAATTGATTTCTTGTTATTTATAATTTACTGACTGCCTCTGATCGAGGTCCCGGGTTTGATCTCTGGGTGGGATATGAGTTTTTCTAAGCTGAAATTCCTAGTAGGTAGTGGCTTGGAGTCTGGATTAGGGTCCGGTTTATGGCAATAGACTCACCCACCATTCCTTGGAGAGACTTATAAGATCACAGGTGAACCGTGAAAGTCTAGTAAATTCCTCTGCCTACCTCTTGGGGGATCACACGCATGATGTTAGGTATACTCGTATATATTTTTCGTGACATGTAAACGTTTTATACGGTATTACAATTTTACGTCCATTAACATTTTTCGCCGACCATGTCCAAATACATTTCTTACGAAAAGCTTTAATGAAAAACTGTTTTATATTTTCTTCTGGCAACACTAACATGTTTTTCTCTGACAATCCTTTATCAGAAGAACGAGCATAGTTCTCAGCACCCCGTAAACAATTCACGAAGAAGCAATAAAACTTATAATCGTTGGACAGCCTGTCAAATGGGAGCAATTTAGTTCGACTACTACTAGTATTTCCTATCCAGGTGGCGCCACAGGTGTCGCAATGGCGCGAAATTAAATATCAAACGATTCTGTACATTTTCTAAAATGTAATATTTATATAATATGATATTTTATTCATTATTCGATTTCAGTCTACAATTATCCGGACGATGATAACCGAATTAGTTAACGTTAGCTTGATAATATCATGACTTTTTTCCAAAGTCTCGTAATCGCTATGAGTTCTTTAAAAAAAAGTTAATATTCGAACAAAGAGAAATTCGAAAATTTTTATACCGTACATTTTAAATAAGTACACAGCTCATCCTGTAAGCATGATAAAAATATTCAACAAATAATGTTAATATAAACACTAAGAACTATTATGCAGACGCTTTATTAAAAATTCCGCTAACTGTCTGAAGAATGCCTCTGAATCGTTCAGCCTTGTCGGAAACAAAAAATACAAAGTGGTGCTGTAGGTGTCTGATAATATAAATACACGAAATATTCTACTTTGACCGAGGCAGTCACTATATCGCACCGTGTATATCATCAGCTAGCCGTCTCTATGGGTCCTTAATGACATGATATATGAATCCGAATGATAATTCGTCTAATCTTCTCTAGTCTAGTATCTAGTCTTCTCGCAGTTTGTTTCCCCTTTCGTTATTGTGACTGGTCGCTTCTAATTTCTATGTAACCATTACTCAATGAGAAATACAAAGCGATTAAATTAATTTGCCAAAGGGCGCTGCTAAATATCTCATTTGTTGGTAATAAATATGATAGATGTTTTACTTATGTGATTAAGCAAAATGCACATCAAATTCTCATCAGAAGATAGGAGCGATAAAATCAAATTAAAACAAAAGTAACTAAATAGGACTTTAATATAAAAACTATCACGATTCCTCATCATCCTCGTCCATAGTTTGTATTGCGAACCTGGAAGACGCTTGCGGCTGTAATTCTGGAGGCTCTTCCACACCAGGAATCCGATATGACATGAGAGCCGCTCCGTAGTTGCCTTCGCCAATGTCCCAGAATACTACCTGAAATGTCATATTACTTTAAAATGAACTGTTAAAAGTAAATACTAGATAGGAGAACGATAATTAACGATCAAATTCTTGAATACCACCAGTAATTATTTCTGTCCAAAAACTACAATATTTGTAATTTTATGATGCGAATAATGTGAAGGAAAACACACACATGTTTGGAATTCAAAATTAATCATCAAAACAGCTTAAAACTAAATAGTGTTAACAGATCCCAAGTTGGACTGAAGCCTCAACTGAATCCCCCTCAAAGATGTTTATTTATGAACCGCATTTAACATTTATACAATACATGAACTTAGCATAAACACTACAACTCTGATTGTAGACGTCATAGAATATAAAACTGTAGTTCCAGAAGTACATAAACATCTAAACTATACAAACAGCCGCAGAGGTAACATATTTATTACTCAAAACAACATTACACAACGTACACATTTTATGGTAACCAGTACTAATGATGCATTGTTATATAGAATACAATCCAAATATTTTAGCCATGCTCTCGTAGTCGTTAAAAATATTACCATATTATCTACGTTGCAAATATCAGAATATGTGTTATTACAACAAAAAAAACTAAAAATGTCTTAGTGTTTTATCTATATACTCAACATTATGTCAAAGATACATAAAACAAAACACAAACTTCGTCTTCCACAAGGTATCGCGTGTAGTATATCTCGTTCTGTTTCTCAAATCCCAGCTCATCGGCAATCTGGTGGCCGCGGCCCGTAGTGAATATGCCCGCTATGGCCGGCACATTGGCGCTAGCGGCGAGCGCGATGGCCGCTTTTAACATTTCCTTCGCTACACCTGTCACAATATAAGCTAAAGGTTATTATTATTAGCTATGCAAAGGCTTAACTTAATTTTTATTTAATTTTCATTTATAATTATTTATATTCGCATTTGCAGGCACAATAGATAGTGTAATATTTGGGGTTTCTATGTAACATGTCTATGACTAGCTGTGCCCAGCAGGTTTATCCGCGGATAATTTAAAAGGATTTCTGTAAAAGGATTTATTAGATCTGAATTTTCCAGTGCTTCAGATACAGATAATACTTTTAGTCATATTTTCACCTAGTAATACCATAAGTATTTAGGTTTTCGCCGCATCGCGCCGTACTCGAGACATAGACTAGAGCAGCGTTGAATATTTAATTTATGTTATTCCATTATTTTATTGTATCAAAATTATTTTTCACAGTGCACGCCAAATATTGAATTTTATAGGTAGTTTTTCTGTACGTAGAGTTACGTTATTGTAATTTTCGTTGAGATCTCGTAAATTTTTTCGTAAATAGGTAAATGTAGTCTACATTACTCACTAATAACGTAGCTTTCTACGGAGTAATGAAGCTTTCCAAAGTTTTTTTTTTAAATCGCTTCAGAAGTTTTGAAATTAATCAAGACAAAGAAACCTACAAACAAATATTTTTTCTTTATCATGTTAGTGTTGAAAGCAAGAAAATATACAAGTCAAACTTAGGAGTAAAATTACATATTATCCAGATTCGTATGCATTAGAAGACATGTTTTCTTATAAATGTTGTAGGTATTGAAGATGTAACAATATCCCATCTTCAAAAAATGTTATCGAATAAGTACTTCAAGTTTTTTGCATATTCTTATTGAAGGTAAACATGTGGCTTGGGGTCTTAATGTTTTTAAATAACGCCGGAAATAGGAGTTTCCTAAATATGGAATTAAAAACTTTGAAACTGAATTTGTAACTTTGCTTCGTTTAATATTCGTAAAGATTTCCGGGTGGCGTTGTTGCTTCTTAGGACAATTTTAACCGCAAGCTCTTTGCGTTTCCCAAATTATTTTCATAAAATATTTACGTAAATAAAATAACCGTCATAATTGAAGCTTTTCGGCTCACTCAAATTTTAATATGAATACTTAATATTGCTTCCAGTTAATTCTACTGCTACTGACCGAAAGAGGTCAGGGCCAATTTTGAGGGTCCCAGAGTACCCTCATCTTGAGACCATACTAAGACGACATTTTGAGCACTAAACGTTATAAATGATCCCGACCCGTATAATCTAAGTATCTTTTCATGCCTCTTTAATGTAATTTCTTACCCTTTTAGCCAGTTATGTTTCTAAAAAGCGGCTGGAGCTCTGAGGTGAGTGTAAGGATATGTTAAATGTAAGAACCGAGTAGCTATGTGTCCTAAGAGCAAGTATTGCAGAGCGCTTTCTTTTTTCAGACACGCAAGATACAGATATTGGCAATAACCCTTGCAAAACCATATCAATTTAAAGTGGAGGTACATGGCGATGACCAAAACCTCTCTTCGATGTTGTATTCGATTGAGAACACTTCCGAGATTATTTTTATTCTATTCCTAAAATATCAAAATTGATTGTTCTACTCATATGTATGTGTTAGCCGAAGTAAAGAAACGCTTAGAATATTTTTTTATAAATCGCACTCTCTTGCTCTGTTTTGCTAAGATGTACGACTACAAGACGCCCATAGTACCTACATCAAAATATTTAAAGAGATGGTTATAGTGTTCATATAATATTATTTACCTCGATGCCGATATCTTGTCTTCAACGCCATTATATAGATTTTGAAGTATTTTCTGACGCCAAGTCGCTCGAAGAGGTTCACCGGCTTCTCGATCTCATTGTAGAATGTCATCACTGACGTGTACAGCGGATTGTATGTGATCTTCACTCGACTGAATGTACGAGAGAAGGCATCTGTGAAAATGTATACAGCTTAATACATTTGCCTTCACAAAAATAAATAAAATATAGAAGGAACACCGACTAGACATTTTTTATTTTACAAACACAATAAACGTTTAATTCTTATACTTATGAAATATACATATATATTAAATTCAAAATGTGTTCTGTACACTTTGTTAAATTATTTCGCCACAAAGCAAAACATGAAAAAGTTGAAATATTTTAAGTTACCCGAAATTAGTTTCCTTTATTAATGCCTGAGGAATTTGCACTAATGAGATGTAGGTATGTATGTACCTACTCGTACATATAAACCCACCTGCAATAATCAACTAAGTAAAAGCTGCTCTTGAATTTTCAGGTTGCTTCAAATACAACACATGATCTCGAAAAACCGGGTGACCCAAATTATTTAAAAAAACTCGCCGAAAATCTAATTTTTGCGGGAAAATTTCAAATATAAATATGTTGTTTCAGATGTCTCATTAAGGTGGGTATTTTGATCAAATATAAGTAACAAGGGTAAACAAAACTCAAACATCTAATATCTGTCTGTCCGTCTACGTGGCGCCATATTGGTTAGACATATTGGCAACTCATGATGAGCTAACCAAATTCTATTGACCAGGTTTACATATACGAAATATCGATGTCCGTCACTTATGCTTACATTTAATGACAAATGCTTATATTTATTGACTCAAAATTCTGGCCTCACGCTAGTATCTGTGCATTATAAAAAGGCCCACATCAAAATTACTACTCCGGTATCATTTAAATTCGACTCTAAGCAAAAGCTAAAGAAAAACTCAGCTACCTATTTTTTATGACATTATATTTCTCAACATTACAAATGGTTTGAGTGAAGCATGGCCCTTTCTGGACTTTGGTTATTTTCTCTATCATCATAATCTTCATTATCAGCCAGTTGTAGTCCAGTACTGGAAATACTTAGGCCAACCCACTGAATTCGATTTTCAGCTCTTCGCATCCAACTATAGCAAGTCACTTTGCGTAGATCGTCATTATAATTACTATTGATTATTATAAATCATCCAGAAGTTTCATATTATATTCCTATAACATCAAATTAATTTAAGTACCTATATATTTCCGTTCTGTTTCTTGCTTAAGTACGAAGTCAGAAAGCGCAGTTGAAAAACTTATATGAGCAATTACCCTACATTTTCTTACGTAGCTAAAATTATTTTCAAATATTCTACAACATTTTAAAATGAACAAATCTTTTTGGAAACGTTTATGTTACCCGCGAATTCACCGTCATTTTAACCTTATTTCTCGGATAATGAAATATTCTTATTTAGTAATTTAATCTTAAACTTAAAGTTTAACAGTAATTTGTCCACAGCGCTTATGATTCAGACACGAGCAAAGCTTCACAGATTCGGAGGCCTCCAGAAATAGGTAAAGCAATCAGTTCTGATTTTCTTTGTACAAGCCGATACTTTGTGAAGGTTAAAGCCGATCCTTTGTGATAATTTAGACTTCTCGAAAGTTGGCTAGTTTTACCTACATATCTTTTCTAGGCTCTAAACTAGAGTAGTGAGACAATTTTTCTAGCATAGGCCTACAAAAACAGGATTACTGAAGTGGACACTTACAATCCATACCGACCCCAAAACGCCACATACTTCTAAATACTGATTGTTACTTGTGTCTTCCTTCAAGTTGACCCGACTTAAGTAATTCCTGTACAATCCATATATTTTCAGGGAGTAAAGTATAAAATATAATGTCACTTAGGGCCATTCTGAATCCAGGCCAAATCCTCAACGGTCCTGGTGTGGAATTATTCAGGCAAAAAGACTGTTACTTTCGCATTTAGGCACTAGTGTTCTTACCTTATTACGAATATATACATATGTACAAGCTTTAATTTTACTATTTTACCACTGATCAGCAAACCGCTATATCGCTGCCGCCCCTGAGTTCACCAACTCCCAGTAATATAGAGCTACCCCGATCGACTACTTGGAATCCAATTTACGTATACGACGCTTGGTGCAAGTCATGCATATACAGCGAAAAATAAAATCGGTAGGCTTTAAATATTTATAATAGTTTCATAATATTATATTTGATTATCTCCATCGTCATCATCATCAGCTTACCTCAGTCCACTGCTGGACATGGCCTTTATAAAAATTTTAAAACAAACGTCGCGGTCGTTTCTTGAAATTATTGACAATTTCTTTGCTTGAAACCTACGTGCCTTCCGTAAGCGCCCGAGATTATAAACGTTAACGTGCACATATTAATTTATAGGGTTTATACAATATGAGCTGCTATTATTATATGTATATGTCCTGCTCTCCCAATCTGTACAGTATTGACAAGATAGAGTGAGTTCTGAGTATGCCCAGTCCTCAGAAACGGTAATACGATCGTATACACATCATATTTCTTAAGTGTACAATGGTTGAATAAAATTCTTTCAAGTACAATAAAATAGTTAATATGTACTTACATAGGTGTAAAATCGAAGAAATATGCAAGGCTTTATGAAACTTTATCTAAATGCAGATTGTTTTCTTAATATATATTAGAGACATTTATAATGCTATACATAATTTAATAATACTTACGTGATACCTGGGTACCAGAGAGTTCTCGTATTTTTTTTTTTATGTAATACGAACGCTTTTAAGAAAGTATGCCTATCAGTAGGTCTCAAGGTCTCAATAATGACAAGATTTTATGTATACACGGTAAACATTTCGGCTTGGAAATATCCTTAATCGTCTGATAACCTGTCCAATTGGCGGCAGTAACAACTATAGCTCTCGAAACTAAATTACAACTGATTATGGCGATCAGCTGTTTAGTAGCAATCCAGCCATCTTAGGGAAGACTGAAATCGAAGTTCTCAGCTACGAGTAAATTAGGTTATGAATAATATAATTAATTAAAAAAAACTGTTCTGCTTGTGTATCGGACCAAGCACCAAATCCTAAAGCTAAATCGGAATTCTTTTTACGGGTGCAGTAAAAATTTAGGCTCAGAGCATCCAAGGATTCCTCTCCTAATGGCACGGCCATCGGTACAGAGAAAATCGAATTTTATATGTATCGATACAATATACACGCAAATAGATTTCGAATAGGTATAGTTATTGCATATCTCGACCGCCATAATATATACAATTTTCGACCTTATGTGTATATTTATAAGGGTCACATAATGTTACTAACCGTGGCAGTGTTATAAACATGGTGGTTTAGTATACATAAAATTACTTTTGTGCTATGGGAGCGAGAATTCGAAAAGTGCGTAGAGTTCTTGTTAATTAGGCGTTAAAAAAAGTCTGGCAATTCTAAAGTAAAATTTTTAGAGCGCGCCCTTTGCCCAAGCTTTATATAACTTCCAAATCCTCGTACCCTTACACCTAAATACTTTCAAAACTTACACTAACTTGGAAAGTAAAGTTCTTATTTCACACGACGTAAATTAAGATGCATTAGAGGGGATTTAATTCTACGCAACTGTTCACCAACCAATACGTTCCGCGATCTCAACTTTAACGAGTGTGTTTGACGCGAGACATAGGTCACAGACACGCTTAACAAACACATTAAATAGCTATAGTACTATGGAATGGGGCTACAATAGACCAACCTATCTGATTTCTTTTATTTTGTTGTGATTGTACCTTCCAGAATATTTTTTTTACATTCGTCCTGCTTTATACATTCTATAAATGCATGTTAGATCTACATATATTCTTCATATGAATACTTTCATACAAATTCTCGACACGCGTTAAGCTTCAAATACTTCATGTTAACTGATATTTATTAATTCAATTGCTAATGAGGTATAATAGAATAAAAATAATATTTTTTAATCCTATTTTAAAGCACCGTTCGATTATTTAAGGTTTAAATCAGTAATAAACAATTACCAAAGAAAATGAGTCTTTTGAATATTAACTAATTAGTTTAAAACATATGCATTTTTTCTTTTATTATTTTTATCTTTTGGACATCACCATGGCTGTTACTGCATGCTTTTTGTATACGATTCGAAAAATACTGACGCAAGTAAACTCTGACATTCCATGGTCAACGACACATGCTTTTGAGACTGATCTAGTAAAAATCATAATGCGTGTTGATTATAAATGTAACGCTTTAACTCACGTGAGCTTTTCGGGGTGGCCCGAAAAGTATGGACCTGTACGAGGTCCTTCCTCATGAGCTTCCGGAGCGCCGCAGACCGCGACCTCGCTGCAAACGCTGGCCATCCCGAAAAATGCACGTGAGTTAAGCCGTTACATTTATAACCATGTGTATAAATAGTCACGAAACATTTAATAGTAAAATAA